>JAUIMM010000115.1:4135000-4387500 GCA_031769625.1 Taudactylus pleione
CTGGCCATTCTGCGTACGCTGTTGCGATCCGTAATGAATCAGGCCCAGAGTCCGATAACCACTGATCTACTCAAAAAGATAGGTATGGCTTTCATGGCAGGTGAATCAGGAAAGCCCCTTCTCTCACAAACAGAAAAAAAAAAAAAAATCACAGTGCTTCAAATCACAAGTTTGCAAAGTTGTTTCAGAACAAAACAGGAGACTTCTGAAATGATGGGCCTTAGTCACATACTAGCCGTAGGCAATGCTTATGTTCACGTAGTTGAAAGATTTTATTGCGCATGCGCCAAAATCGTTGAGAAAATTTGTACGGCACATAGTGTACGCACAAAGGCACTGATGTGATCGAGACACACGGTATCAGAAATGCTGTGGAAAAGTGATGAGCGTTCCTGGGCGGTGACTGGAAGGTGGGTACTAGTGTGCGCAAAAATGGACCATGCAGTAGGCGTGTTATGGGAGTGTTGCGGTCATGTCATTACAAGCGGCTGCATACACAGCCGAAGGCATAGGAGGTCATGGTCAGATGGAAAAACTGTACCTGCCATAGGGCTGGTGCAAGTTTCGATGATGTGAGTGATAGTGGCATATAGATGCTGAAAATGTGCCTCCAGTCATTCGGCTGCATGGATGTACAGAAGTCTGTAACAGAATGTGCATACAGAGAGCAATCACTAGACTTTCCTTTCATTAATCCCCTTCATTAATATGGAACAACATTTTCAATTTGGAATCTGCATGCAATACATAACAGGTATTCAGGGACCAAATAATATAAATAGGTGCCTCTTCCTGGATCCCCAAACCTGCATTCTAGGTTTTTGTACAGGAATTTCAGATGTACATAAATGTCACTTTAGAGACAAGGATGAATGATAAAGGGGTCAATTTATCATTATCCTGATCATGACAAAAAGTCTTTAATTTTTCTTTCACTACAGCAATGAAACAAATAATGTTATCCATACTACTAAACTAAGTACAAATTAATATTCACCAAGGCAGCAGAGCTATAGTCAGCTACATTGGGCAAAACTTTGCAGATGTTCTTGAGTGAGCCAGCTTGGACAATTAGTTCCCCTAGTGTGGAGAGAAAATAAAATACAGTTTACATTTTTTAATCAGTATTAAGATAGTAAGAGGCAGATCCAGTCCGACAAAGGTAAGCCGCATATCCACTATACAATATAAATGAACGATTACGTTATCGTTCATTAATCGTGCAGTAGATATGCCAACAACGACCAGCAATGCCCGCTCCCGCTGGTCGTTGACGATGTCGCTCATCGCCCGAACCTGCTGTGCAACCTGACGATATCATCAGGTTGTGCAGGTTCGGGGATGAGGGAGGGTGCCCACACTGTACGATATATATCATTCAGTGTGGGCTCAATGTTCACTGCACTATATAATGAACGATAACGATGGTGTTAACGTTCAATCGTTCTTTAGTCATGTAGTGGATATGCGGCTTTAGACTTACAGTATAAGGTCAGCTGCAGTACACAGATAGGCTTCCGCGTGGAGATTATTTGGATACCAACAAAGTACAGATGTGTCTACATACATATATCTTCCGTGCGCTACAAGTGGCGTTACACAAAGCGTGAGTGCCGCAGCTGTGACACTGTAACATAGCATTTTGCATGCAGATACACCCGCAGTTGAATATAGGAATGCCGCATATCATTGTAATCAGCAGAAGCTGCTTGTGCGTCCTATTCGAAACACTTGCGCGAAAAGATGCTCGGCGCTACTAGAAGGGCTGTTTACTGCGCAAGCAGCTAGATGTGTGTGGACACATTTGTAACTTACTAAGATGCCTGGGGCATAAGGGCAAGAACTGATTGGGCTCCTGTCCTTTTGTGTCAAACAGATCAGTTTCAGCAATGTTAGATATAGTGAACCATTGTGCAACACAGAATGACATCTACAGTACAATAGAAGATATCTGTAGGTGAAAGAGAGCACTTCCCATTTTCAGAATTATATGATCAGCTACAATTCCCTTCAGATTGACACTTTACAACAGCAGCTGCACAAGCACAATGAAGACAAAAATTCACAGACACTATAATTTGTAACTGTACACAGTAATTCAGAAAAAGTTTTCATGGATAAGCTGATGATGTAGTCATTAAGAGATGCATTCATTAGATCGACAGACACTGTCACCATCGTTAATAAAAGTGGTATATTATTATTGCTATGATTTTTACACAGAGCACACTGTACCTATATCATCATTAAATACTTGGGGCAAAATATAATAGGGTCAGAGTTTTATAAATTTCCAATTATAGAGCTATACTCGCACATTTTTAAAACTCACCCTATGCAAACACGCATGTTTCTCACACCCCTGCAACTCCCAAAGGCAAAACACACAACCAGATGTTTTGCCATTGTGAGGATACAACTCGGGCAATGTAACAGAGTGCAATTCGCACACTATTACTTGTCTGTAAACTCGAAACAAACAGACCTGCTTCAGTCTTGCCTGAGCAGGTCCGAGTTACACAGAAACATGCACTGATCTGCCGCCTTTCTCAGCCTAAACATTTATATGGGAAATGCAGCAGCTGAGCCTTCATTTGTCCTTAAAGGATGGTACCGTTCCGTGGGCTTGTTTAATGGCGGTTTTTTTTTCTGAAGACGTGGATGCCTACAGGGACAGAAGAGCACCGGAACAAGGGGTAGGCGAGTATGGATTTTTTTTTTTTTTATAGGTTATGTGGATGCCACTGGACAAGTGGACGTGATTGGCTACAGGAATTATCGTGACTGTGAATGTATTTTTTAATAAAGTTAAACTTTCACGGTGTGTGTCTTGTGGCAGTTTTAAAATGTATTTTGCAGGTGAACTAGAGGTACTAGCTGACCCTTAATGCCCTGCATTCTGGTACTTGTGGTTCTCCAAGTGCCAGCATGTGAAGGAGGCTTGCAGGGACCTCTAGTTCTCCAGTAAGAGACAATATTGATAATTTTATTTTTGTTCAACACAATCAACCCGGCACCCACCGGCAAGGAGTGCCTGGGGTGGGACAGGCTATCAGCCCAGGTCTGCGGTGCCCTGGAGAGAGGAAACCCCTTTATATGGGGGTCCCCACCACCCCAGGGATCCCCGGCCTGGGCTGACTAGTGGTAAGGGGTCAATGCTTTGTGGCTTTACACCTCCGCTAGAAAGAGTCCGGTGCTGGTTATGGAAAATACAGGGGACCCCTACTCATTTTGTCCCCTATATTCCCAGAACCAGGACAGGCTCAACAGAGGAGTGATTCGGGTTGGGACATAAAGGAAAAACACAAGAGGGAAGAAGAAGGTAGGAATGTTAGAGTGGAATAAATAAACAATTACCTTGTTTTAAACTAGGATAAATATATGATATATGGACATCATGAATAAAGAAGTATCATAGGCATATGTAAAAGAGTAGGGAGAGATTTTGATCTCCGTTGTTTATGCCGTAGACGAAATACGTGTAAGGAGATACCAATCAGTATTTTCAAAAAGTTAAATGATGTGGTCTTGAGATGCTGCTGCTAAAGTTTTAATAAAAGGTTCTCAATTCAGATAAAACTTTTCTACTCCTTTGTTAATATCAGATATGGTTGAGCTGCGATCATAGTAGAGGAGTTACGTTTGGGGAGTTGTGGGACAAACTCAGATATTTAAATATGCAAGAAGTCCCACACACAAAACTCGCACCCTATTACATTTACCCCTTGAGTATGATGTTTACAAGCACAAATTACTAGACAGAATGGGGAAGACCAATGTATTGCAAAAGTGCTCCGTATATCTATGTATAAGGTCTAAAAGTCTAAGGGACATATTTATCAAGCCCCTTTCTTGTAAACTTATGCAGAGACTAGAGTTTGTGTATCATTTTATGTATCCCAGCTAAGACTCCTCCTATATGCCTTGGATGTAACTTGCAGGGATAGCAGTTCTAGCAAACCACTGTCCCTGCAAGTTACTTTTAATACATAGCTGGGATACTTTAGCTTAAAATGAGAGTCTGCCCAATTCTGGACTGAACCTTGGCAGTCAGTTTTCTACCTGACTAGCATCAATAACTTCTGGAGGTCTCCATAATCCACTTTCACACTCTTTTTCAGTGCTCCCACTATGTACAGTGCATCCGGAAAGTATTCACAACGCTTTACTTTTTCCACACTTTGTTATGTTATAGCCTTATTCCAAAATTGAATAAATTCATTTTTGTCCTAAAAATTCTACACACAATACTCCAATAATGACAACGTGTAAAAAGTTTTTGTGATTTTTGCAAATTTAATTAAAGAAAAAACTAAGAAATCACATGTACGTAAGTATTCACAACCATTGATCAATACTCAGTTGATGCACCTGTGGAAGCAATTACAGCCTCAAATCTTTTTGAATATGATGCCAAAAGCTTGGCACACCTATCTTTGGGCAGTTTCCTCTTTGCAGCACCTCTCAAGCGCCATCAGGTTGGATGGGAAGCGTCGGTGCATAGCCATTTTCAGATCTCTCCAGAGATGTTCAATTGGATTCAAGTCTGGGCTCTGGCTGGGCCATTCAAGGACATTCACAGAGTTGTCCTGAAGCCACTCCATTGATATCTTAGCTGTGTGCTTAGGGTCATTGTCATGCTGAAAGATAAACCGTCGCCCCAGTCTGAGGTCAAGAGCGCTCTGGAACAGGTTTTCATCCAGAATGTCTCTGTACATTGCTGCATTCATCTTTCCCTCTATCCCGACTAGTCTCCCAGTTCCTGCCGCTGAAAAATATCCCCACAGCATGATGCTGCCACCACCATGCTTCACTGTAGCATCCCTATTGGCCTGGTGATGAGTGGTGCCTGGTTTCCTCCAAACATAGCGCCTGGCATTCTCGCCAAAGAGTTCAATCTTTGTCTCATCAGACAAGAAAATTTTGTTTCTCATGGTCAGAGTCCTTCAGGTGCATTTTGGCAAACTCCAGGTGAGCTGCCATGTGCTTTTTACTAAGGAGTTGCTTCAGTCTGGCCACTCTACCACACAGGCCCGATTGGTGGATTGCTACAGAGATGGTGTCCTTCTGGAAGGTTCTCCTCTCTCCACAGAGGAATGAGGTAGCTCTGACAGAGTGACCATGGGGTTCTTGATCACCTCCCTGACTAGGGCCCTTCTACCCCGATCGCTCAGTTTAGACTGCCGACCAACTCTAGGAAGAGTCCTGGTGGTTCCGGACTTCTTCCATTTACGGATGATGGAGGCCACTGTGCTCAGTGGGGCCTTCAAAGCTTCAGATATTTTCCTGTACCCTTCCCCAGCTTTGTGCCTCAAGACAATCCTGTCTCGGAGGTCTACAGACAATTCCTTGCACTGTCAAGTCTGGTACCTTATATAGACAGGTGTATGCCTTACAAAATCATGTCCAATCAACTGAATTTACCACATGTGAACTCCAATTAAGCTGTAGGAACATCTCAAGGATGATCATTGGAAACAGGATGCACCTGAGCTAAAAAAAAAAATTTTTTTATTACATTTGTAAAAATCTGAAAAAACTTTTTACACATTGTCATTATGGGGTATTGTGTGTAGAATTTTGAGGACAAAAATGAATTTATTCCATTTTGGAATAAGGCTGTAACAGAACAAAATGTGGAAAAAGTGAAGCTCTGTGAATACTTTCTGGATGCACTGTACCTGAACCTAAGGATGATAGGTAAGCACAATTTACTTCACTTTACTACTTTACTAAAAATTTGCCTGAATCTCTCAATAAACTTAAACTAGGGATGCCATGCAAACAATGCTGATACTCTAGGGTGTCGTGATTCAAAAAGGTTTGGGAACCACTGGGATACAGTGTAATTCTCCGACGTGTTTCAGCCTAGTAGGCATTTTTTTGAAAACTTTGATGATTCTCAACTAATGTCCTTCTCAGCAAAGAAATTGCCCAACCCTTTAGCCACTGTAGGCTGAGCAATAACGCATAGTTGATGGATGGCTATGGCAGCCCGCAACTATGAATAGAATAGACATTCCAAGCTAGGTGAGAAAATACAGGCCTCTGAAACATACATCACTATACACGTTTAATTACACCTAGTGATTTGCCACAATTATGCAAGCCATGATGTTTTAGCTTATATTTTGTAGTAGTGAGTTGTTTATGAGAATATATATATGTATCACACACACACAGTAGATGAAAAGGTAGCACTCAAGTCTTATCTTCAGTCACCACTATTTATTTATAATCCAACATGTGTTTCGGGCAGAAGCCCGTCGTCAGGGATTAAACATACATCTCACAATGAATACTTTTATGTAACCAAGAACTATGGCCCATGTCCTATTAATTGTGTGCACTTGTGAAGGGTAATCAATGTCATTCAACTGCAAACAATTAAATATATATATATATATATATATATATATATATATATATATATATATAGCTATAGCATAAACAATAGGTGGCACTCCGGAGACTTCTAGCTTAAGTGCAAAAAAGCGTGTTTTTACTTGATCAATGTTTCGAGGCACCTATTGTTTATGCTGTATCTAGGGGACGCAAACCCCTTAGGATGGCACTGGGAACATGGTAATGGTCCGCAGTGACCAGTGGAGCGCCGGACTGATGTGTTCATATATATATTCTTACACCTTTCTCAGTGGAACAAACTCCTACACGTCTTCATTAAGTTTCCTGAAAAACATCCCTTTCAAAAAAAAGCAGATCATATTCCCAGTGTACTGTGTAGTTGGGTGGGAAACTCACCAGTGATTTTCAGCACTTGACAAGAGTTATTGACAGCAGTGCCACAATTATTTTCAGTCCTTATTGTGGTGGACTTTTCCATTTTTAACTAAATAATTAAGGTTATGTACTAACATTGAATTGGAGGGATAGCGAAATTATGAGAACCGCTGTCCCTGTGAGTTACATTCTGGGCATATTGGAGGAGTCTTTCACATTTTTAAGAAAGACTCCTCCTAAGTTTCTGACACTGCACACGTGCAAAGTGTCAGTTACTGGAGCTGGTGGGAGGTTGCAGGAGAGGGAGATCCCTCCATAGGCATGAAGCGGTTAATGCCATCTTGGCCTTAAATTCTTTTTGGAGTTTGGTACATAAGGGTCAAACTGAGAATAATGGGGACTGCGTTCTGCAGCACTAATACAATTTTGGTGAAATCTACATCATGCAATTCGTACATATTGAGGACACATAAAATTGTTTCTGCATACTTTTATGAAAAACATTATTGATAAAAATGCCCCTTAAGAATAAATCTGCTTTTTTATTCTCACATCCTCTCTGAGCAATAAGTGGCTTCATCATCATTAATGAGCTGATCTACATCCTTTGCAGCTTGAACCATGCTCTGGCAGCAACACAGTGACCCCACACTGCTACAAATCAATACAACCTTGTGAAAAACATTAACCTGAACTTTTGTAACACTGTATAGAAGACACTACACCCTGTATGTAAATGCATAGAGTAGAATGCTAAAAGAAAAAAAAATCTTTTCACTGACATGTCCTATCTACTAGCAAAAAAGTTACATTATTAAGAAACTATATATCACGATTAAAAGTTGCTGTTATTTATAACATGCAAAATAAAATAGCAAACATGGATGTCCATATTAGTGACCTTGCTCTGCTATCACACCAAAGCTACAAGCATTGTGTTTGTGCTTGGGGGAGGTGGGGAAAAACTGCATGTTACTTACAGTCTGACACTATGAAAGCTTTTGGCAGAGAATCAGTCATGTGACTCTGTGGTGGAGGGAGGGAGGGGGGTCGGCTGTCAGGGGATCTGTCTGGCCCTGCCCACCGTCTATTAAGCTTTCCGATTACGTCATTGGGCTTCCCACCTCCCATCTGTGCACTCCTAGCATTGCTTCCCCTAACCTGACGCTCTAAACAGAGGGGCCTATGGAGGGGGGATTTCAAGGGTCACACAAATCATGTTTTAGTTTAAGGTTTCATTTTCTGAAACATAATCACCATAAAACAAATATTAACCAGATTTATGAGGCCATACAGATTGAGTAGGAACAATTTGCAAAAGAAAATTCACGTCAATGGTTTAGGGTTTTTGTGGCTGACATCTATGAGAAATAGGAGCGAGAAAGCAAACATTTACTTTTTAGCACAAGCTATCAGCATGTAGAGATGATCCCGGATTCTAGAAATAGTCCTCAGCTTTAAATTTACCGTTCATATACAGGCCCAACTGCTATAGCTGCAATTTTACTGCTAACAATATTCTCTGCAGTGAGAACACTTAAGCTGGGTACACACTATGCGATCGGTCTTATGATATATCGTTGCGACGCGAATCGGAATGATATAGCATGCGAATCCCATAGTGTGTACGTTTGATCGCATCGTCCCACTTGCTGTGCTGCACAGCAGATAGGATAATGCAATGAATGCCATGCTGCTAAATGTAGCCTGCAATTATATATTGCGCAGTCGTACACCGTACTGTGCATTGTGTACGGCCTGCATGACATATCGCTCCATCGAGACGGGCTTTCGTTGGGTACACACATCGTTTAGTGTGTACCCAGCTTTAGAGCTAAATGTACTTATCGTTTTTCAGCATCCTGCTTCTTCAGAGGTTTTGGCCACTGGATTTAAAGGGGCATTTATGTCCACCAATTCAGTTTGTTCCTTTGTGTCAGAATGCATTGGTGTCAGAATTGAGATAGTTAAGTAGTCCAACCAGAAAGATACGAGGTACTATGCTACACACATAAGCGGCAACTTTCAATCATCGCACAAGAAAAATGTGGGAACATCGTAAAAAACACTATAAGCATAGAAAGACTATTTTTATTCTCCTTTGCTTTTGTTTGTCATGTAAATATTAGGAGATAAATGCAATACTAATCTTGCTGCATAGTTTTATGTGGTTATTAAGAAGTATATTGCCCAATGTACCATTCAGTACAGTGTCATTGTTGTTTGTCAGTTACATTCTCCCCCTACAGTCTCTTGTCAATTTTATTCACGAGTGGTAATCCCTTCATATTACAATGGCTTGGGGTCTGGCTATGTGTCATGGATGTGTATAAGGCCACTGAGCACTCTGAGGGCTATTTACTTACATTGATTAAATTTGAGCAAAGTCATACTAACTAGAACAGTGGTTCTCAAACTCGGTACTCAGGACCCCACACAGTTCACGTTTTTCCAGGTCACCCAGCAGGTGCACAGGTGTATTCATTACTCACTGACACATTTTAAAAGATCCACAGGTGGAGCTAATTATTTCACTTACAATCGTGTGAGGAGACCTGGAAAACATGCACTGTTTGGGATCCTGAGGACCGAGTTCGAGAACCTGTGAACTAGACATCTGCTTTTATTGTCAAACTTTCATGTGATGTATTTTAAGCAATACTAGCACCCCTCATGTTACATTTTTGAAAGCATTGCTTGTTTGGAAGTTCTGAACATATAACAGAAGACAGACAAAGGGGAAGGAGTCACAAACCCTAATTTGGATCACAGATTTCACTTAATATTCTGTTCAGATGGCAGACATGACTGCCTTGTACTAAACACACATAACATACTAGATAAAATGTATTAAAAATATATATTTTACCATCAATGCATTGGCATAAAGTCAAAAGTATGACAACTAAAGGGCCCCATGCATCTACTGGGCAATCCACCAATTCCCAGATCAGACCGGAACCACCGATCCGCCAGCTGGAATGCCGACCGGTGGCCATCGATGATCGCCCATTCGTCAGGGAATCCGTGAAATTCCACATGTTAAAAATCCCCAAATTGCAAATCACAATCATATTTTTATCCCGATACGCAAGTCGCCGAAATGCTGGATTTCACTGATGCGCCAAACCCAGCGCTTGCGGATCAGCCCAATATGTCGCTAGTGTATGGGGGCCTTAAGTCAACAACTAGGCCACCTGCCCCTAATTTCCAAAGACATTTCCAGGATTCTAAGATTTGTCCCTACTTACAAAATTGACCGACAATACATTAAAATTCCCCTCACTCGGTTTACAATAATACATTATCCTATAGATTGTAAGCTTGCAAGCAAGGATACTTACCTCTCTGTGTGTCTGTTAATACGCAGCCTCGTCTGTTTTGTTCCCAACCGTGAAAGTGCATAAATGCTGGAGCTATAGAAATAAAAAATAATACATTTTCACAATTTATTTTTATTCTATGGAGTGTCGACATTAATATTTAATAAAGCAGAGAAGTTAAAATAAAATAAAAAATAGAGTATGTCAATGTTTAGTAAACATGATTGGGTTTGTAGTGCACCAAGCTTCACTTACGACTGTACTGTGTGGAAAGAGCTTAAATACACCTTCCCACTAGCAAAGTGTCCATGTAAATTATTATTTATAACACTACATGAGCTGTTTTGTGCACAAGGAGAGTTCAATCATCACTAACTGCTATGAGACATTGGGGTATAAGTAAGCATGTAGCAGTCATTTAAAAGGTTGATATAGCCTTTTAAATGACCGCTACCTTAAAACATCGGGCAGTCTCGCAGTCCACAGGCTATTATATCTACCCCATCAACCAAGTTGGTGCTTTGCACCACCCAGGATGTGGATTTACGGTCAACATGAAATGCTCTTTTCTGACACTTGGGTCACTTGTTTTCCATCTCCTGGAAGATTATTTCAAGCCAGAGGTGGGTTGTATGCTTCCTTATGGGCAATGGCACACTAGTGTGTCAGTCATGACTTTTCTGTGCCTTGCTAAGGTACAGAAGGGGACTCATGCGCCAACCATAGGTTAGTACTGTATACTGAAATCAAAATGTTCCTGGTTTTTGTGTTTTTCTTTGCATTTGGATAGGGGAGACAAAAGAAAAAGCACAAGAACACAAATTATAGTGATGTGTGTGTACCCTTTTCTTTATACACAATGCATGGTCTTTTATAATTTCTAGCATGATTAAACCCCTTAACACCCTCCAGCCATTAATCTACGTCCTGGTGTGCTGATCTTTAACACCACAAGATGCAGACGGAAGTTCTGCACAGCTTTCTTGTAACAAGGCTGGATCCAAGGCTTTCATGGTTCCAGTAGTGCACCAGGAAACATTAAAATGATTCTAAGGCAAATAACCAATACAAGATAGCAATCATTGTAAAGCAATCCATCAAAAGTATGGTTTCTACATAAACTAGATGAGCAGAGCCCAGCAGCGGAAGCCCGGCAGCGCTGGATATCCCGATCGTCGCTAAGGTAAGGATATACTAATCTAACCCTCCTTAGGGGTTCCTAACCCTAACCTCCCCCCCAAGAGCCTAACCCCCCCTCTAAGTGCCTAACCCGAACCCCCTCTTCCCCGCTGCCTAAACCTAAGTCCCCCGGGGGGGTGCCTAACCCTAAATCCCCCCCGGGGGTGCCTAACACTAACCCTCCCTCCCCCTAGCCTAACCCTAACCCTCCCGGGGGGGTGCCGAACCCTAAGTCCCCCCCCCCGGGTGCCCTAAACCTAACCCCCCCCCCCCCGCGGCTGTCGGCTCGTGGCACCCGGCATCCCTTCGATCGGGATGCCGGGCGCCGGTCTCCCGGCATCGGGGAAATGTCAGGCGTCTACACCCCGCATTTCAACCTCGCCGGGATATGACAGTCGGGAAGCCGGCAGCCGGTTTCCCTATTGTATACCGGTGTACTAACCCTACCTCTGCACAACACAACTGATGGTCTCAAACACATTAAGAAGGTAAGTAATTCCACAGATTGACTCATGACAAGGCACATCTGTTAATTCAAAACCATTCCAGGAGGCTACCTCATGAAGCTGATTGAGAGAATGCCAAGAGTATGCAAAGCTGTCATCCAAGCAAAAGGGGGCTACTTTGAGGAATATAAAATATAAAACATATTTTGATTTGTTTAACACTTTTTTGTTTACAACATAATTCCATATGTGTTCTTTCATAGTTTTGATGTCTTCAGTATTAATCTACTATGTTGAAAATAATTTAAACAGAAACCAATGAAAGAGAAGGTGTGTCCAAACTTTTGACTGGTACTGTAAGTTGTTTGCTCAGTCACATTGTTTAATAGTAACCCCTTCTGCCCTTAAAAGTCAAAATGAAAATCACTTATGTAGATTTCTAAAATACATACAATTTATGAAACTATGAAAAAAACTATTTAATAACATATGTAAAAGTGAGTAAAAAGGGTACGAGCAAAAATTAATTTTGTTTTTTTACCGTAATTGCCATAAGGGGGTTGATGCAGAATTTAATTCAAGTTGGTTGTAATTAGAGCCGTATTGTGTGCATTGGTATCTGTGTGTATGCACAACTCTGCACAGTGAGCAGTTGCGTGACCAATCCCTTGCTATTTGTAACCAATGTGCAAATATCCAGTTGCATAGGACTTTAGATTGGCCGTAGAGGACTACACTCCGCTACACAGAATGTACAATAATAAATTTAGTGATTAAGGGGGATAATGTGTTCTAAGGGCCGGCACGTCCCACTCAGCATAGTATGCAAAGCAGGGCGGCACCGGGCAGCTAGCCTGCTTAGTCTACTGTTGCTGCTGCTGAGCCTGTCAGATTTTTGACAGGCATCAGGCATAATGAAGCGCGGCTTTTCAGTCTCAGTTTACCACCGCTGTTGCCGATTCCCTGGGCCAGACTGGGGCAATGCACTACGGTTGTGTATAGATCCCCTTCAGTGAATGTACTGGACGTGACGTGGAGTGAGGGCGGAGGTGCAGTTCCATGCCTTGATGGCGGTTATTTTGTCTCAACTGTATCTGGCCACCAATAGCAGAAATTTGTAAGCTCGCCATGCTTCAGGCATTGGGGCTCGCTTCGTTCGCCACAGGTTGCTATTTCCACTATATGTCCATGTGGACAGTAACTGATGACATCAGGGTATATCTACTGAAGGGCATCTATCTGCAACCAATCCACTACTGGGTGAGAGGAGCATGTGCTGACCTCTGATTGGAGAAGCCCATCACATGCTCCTCTGACCTGTGGAGATCGCAACAGCAGCATATTGGGAGAGAATCATTCTGCTCTGTCAGGTGCCTGATGCTGCTTCCTGTGAGTACAATGTGGCATATTGTGGGGGCACTAGAATTGTGTGTAAATGGGGGAACTACTACTGAGTGGCATTATGTGTATAAGGGGCAGTACTACTGTGGGCACTGCGTGTAAAAGGGGCAGTACTACTGTGGGGCATTGCGTGTAGAAGGGGCAGTACTATTGTGGGGCATTGCGTGTAGAAGGGGCAGTACTATTGTGGGGCATTGCGTGTAGAAGGGGCATTATGTGTAGAAGGGGCAGTACTACTGTGGGCATTATGTGTAGAAGGGGCAGTACTACTGTGGGCATTATGTGTAGAAGGGGCAGTACTACTGTGGGCATTATGTGTAGAAGGGGCAGTACTACTGTGGGCATTATGTGTAGAAGGGGCAGTACTACTGTGGGCATTATGTGTAGAAGGGGCAGTACTACTGTGGGCATTATGTGTAGAAGGGGCAGTACTACTGTGGGCATTATGTGTAGAAGGGGCAGTACTACTGTGGGCGTTATGTGTAGAAGGGGCAGTACTACTGTGGGCGTTATGTGTAGAAGGGGCAGTACTACTGTGGGCATTATGTGTATAAGAGGCACTGCTGTATAGCATAACGTGAAGAAGGGGCAGTACTGGGTGTCTTAACATAGATAAGGGACACTACTATGTGGTGTAATGTGAATAAGATTGTGCGGTGTAATTTGAATTGGGGATACTACTGTATTGTTGTCAGGTTCCTTCCTTGCAATAGTTATAAAACAATACATAGCAATTGCATCAAAAAACTAACTGCATAAGGCCAGACCTGCTGCAGAATATTCGCAAGGTAAAGTTTGGGAAGATTAAAAAAAAAAACTGTCCGTAAAGATTTGAGAAATGAGAATGTTTGCCCGTTTTAAAGATTTTTTTTTTGTGTGTGTGTGCAGCATTTCTATGTGACATTTTTTTTAAGGATACCCAATACTACTTTTGGCCAAAAGTTCAGAACATGGGGTACACTATGCTTTTACTAATAATGTAATAACTAATTTTGTAATTTGTCTTTAAACTAAAGAAAATCTTGACAGAGAAGATAATGGTTTTACAGAGGTCTGAAACTTTCTTGTGCACTGTGCATAGCATTAGGTGAATTGTTCCCGTCACTGCATAGAGCCCCTGTGGATAGACGTATGTCGGAAATCCCTTGCTGGGCATAGACTCCTCCGGTGCTCCCGCCCTCTCAGCCCTGCCACACATCCTCATTAGGGCAGCAGCCGGAGATCCCGGAGGTTCCTCTCCGACCATGCAGCAATGTCCCCACACCGCTATTATTACCAGCAGCCACCCATAGTGTCTGACAGGCCACCCCCGCCGCAGTGCATGGGAAAGCTACGGCTGGCTGAGGAGCACATGTCCCCGGAGCGGCAGAGAAGGGGTTACATGGAGCCCGCATTACGGGTTTTCAGTTCTATACAAAAAAACCAATAGGAAACACTCACCAAGACTTCCATGGTGTCCCAGGGCGGACCTCAGGGTGACGGGAAGGAACTACCGGGCCCCCTCCCCTTTTTTCTACAAAGTTGAATATGTCCGGGGCTGGGGGTAGGAACTGTGATCTGGGGAAAGTCTCATACACTTGCCCACGGCTAGCGGTCACATATTGTCCTTCTCACTGCGTTTCTGTCTCCTTATTTACTTGTAATGTAATGGTTAGAGAGGAGGGACTGGGAGCAGCGGCCGCTCTCACTGCTGCTGAGTGCTGAGGGATTGCATGGGGTGGAGCAAGGGGCAGGATCACCCCACCGCATCACAGGCTCACTGCCTGCTGAGGGATGGAATCCCCTCACTGCACCTCATTGCTTCCTTAGCATGGGATTGCAACTTTCCTTCTTGTCGGTTTTTTAGTAAGACATTTACAGTCCCATTATCAAAATTCTAGTATTTTGGAGCCATCATTTGCCAGGTTGTTAGCTATTGTTCCTGGCATTGCAAGGTCTTTGTCTCCTCCACCTTCTAGCTCTCTCTAGCCCACTCTTTCTCCAACATCTCTCCCCCCTTCTTTCTCCCATTTCCCTCACTCCCCCTGCTTTTTTCTTTTTCTCTATCCTTCCCTCTTCCGTCCATATCGCTCTTCATTTTTCACCTATCTTATTTTTATCTACCCATATTCCTCCCATAACTATCTCTCTTCCCCCCTCTTCCTATCATCTCTCTCTTCCTATCTCTTTCCCTGCCATATATCTGTCCCCCTCTTCCATCTGTGCGGTGCATGTACCCCTCACACACTATGGAGGTGCCTGTATGCAGAGGCATCATTGGGTATAGTGACACCCAGTGCAGCACTTACCTAACCTTCGGGTGCGGCGTGTGTGCCATCTAGGGGGCATGACTGCAGGTCACGCCCCCTCGTTACCTGGGAAGCTTCCAGGCTCTTTCAAGACAGTGCGGATTACGTCAGCACATCCATCACTACTGCAGCTGTGCTCAGTGACACCATACGAGCAGCTCTGCTATTTTGGTGTGATGCTTCCTGGGTATAATTCAATACAACAATGTGTTTGTGCTGCAATGCATTGGTGTGACAACCCATTAAGAAGGACCCTTTACTAGTGGCTCATATCCGTAAATGATCCCTTCCACATGTACAAAATGTTCTGTGTCTGGATTTCCCATTTTATTTATGATTTCAGTCATCTATGTTGATTTCCCCTTTCTCATCAATGAACTAGTCCAACACAGGTGCCTGCAATTATACATTGAGTGGGGAGTCTAGGAGTAGAGCATTTTGTACCTAGTGGAAGGGGTTATGTTGGAGGGTCTGGTGACTAGAATACAAAACAGAACCACTTGAATACAAAACAGAACCTGTTCTAGTAACCTTATAATCTGGTGGCTCGTGTACTACAATCTTGTTACTTCAGAAACTAGTGTACAGCAGACCTCCTATTCAGAGGACTGATATATAACAGACCTCATAACCTGGTGACTAGTGTATAACAAACCTCCCAAACTATGTACCAGACCAGAGGTTCCCAAATGCGGTCCTCAAGGCTCCCCAACCGTTCACTCTTTAGAGATATCCATGGTTGAGCACAGGTGACTTAATTAGTACCTCAGTCAATTTGATTTAAACACCTGTGCTCAACCATAGATATCTCTAAAGCCTGAACTCTTGGGGTACCTTGAGGACCACATTTGGAAACCTCTGTACTAGACTATAGCAGACCTCCCAATCTGGTGGCTAGTGTATAGCAGCACTGCTAATGAGCTAACTAGTGTACTGTATAACAGGTATGTTAGCTATATATAACAGACCTACCTACAGTGCCTTGCAAAAGTATTCACCTCCCTTTGCATTTTTCATGTTATGTTGCCTCACAACCTGGAATTAAAATGGATTGTTTGAAGGTGTGCATCATTTCATTCACAGAATATGCGTACAACTGTGAAGTTGTGTTTTTTTTATATTGTGAATCAAACAACATTTAGGACAACATAACAGAAAACTTCAGCGTGCTGTTACAGCTGCAAGTCACTTTGGATAAGTCTCTATGAGCTTTCCACATCTTGCCCCTGGGATTTTTGCCCATTCCTCGAGACAAAACTGCTCTAGCTCCTTCATGTTGGATGGTTTCTGCTTATGAACAGCAATCTTCAAGTCTGACCACAGATTCTCAATTGGATTGAGATCTGGGCTTTGACTAGGCCATTCCAACACATTTAAATGTTTCCCCTTAAATCACTCGAGTGTTGCTTTAGCAGTATGCTTCGGGTCATTATCCTGCTGGAAGGTTAACCTCCGTCCCAGTCTCAAATCAAAGGCAGACTGAAACAGATTTTGCTCAAGACTATCCCTGTATTTAGCACCATCCATCTTTCCCTCGACTCAAATCAGTTTCCCAGTCCCTGCTGCTGAAAAAGATCCCCACAGCATGATGCTGCCACCACCATGTTTCACTGTGGGGATGGTGTTCTTGGGGTGATGGGATGTGTTGGGTTTCCACCAGACATAGCGTTTTCCTTGGTGGCCAAAAAGTTCAATTTTAGTCTCATCTCACCAGAGCACCTTCCTCCATACATTTGGGGAGTCGCCCACATGCCTTTTGGTAAACTCAAATCGTGTCTTCTTAATTTTATGACTAAGTAATGGCTTTTTTCTGGCCACTCTTCCATAAAGCCCAGCTCTATGGAGTATACGGCTGATTGTAGTCACATGCACGGATACACCAGTCTCTGCTGTGGAACTCTGCAACTCCTTTAGGGTTACCTTTGGTCTCTGTGCTGCCTCTCTGATTAATGCCCTGCTTGCCCGGTCTGTGAGTTTTGGTGGGTGGCTCTCTCTTGGCAGGTTTGTTGTGGTACCATAAATATAACTACAAATACACAAAACACTTCCACGCAAATGAAAGATAGCTGCTCCCCTCAACAAACCAGAGAGCATCACCCACACACTCTTATATTCAGAAAAACAATCACAAAAAGGATAGGAAAGGAGAGCGCTTATCTGAAATGATAAAGTCCACTATTGAATAATGAATACCACTGAATAGATGGAGACAGTCAATCTTCAATAACTCTTCATTTTCTTTATATTTTCTCCAGGGTAAAGGACATAAAAAAAAGGGAAAAACAAAAAATTCCAATGTGTAAAACTATGATAAATTCCCACAATGATGGCAGAAGGAGGGGTCCCTACTAAATCCCACTCAGGTGACTTGCTAGAGAAGCGTGTGTAGGGAATCCAGCTAAAAAGAAAATTCTCATCTGTGGTTGCTACACACCTCCAGAAATTCCCACCGCCAAGATGGACAGATGAATGGATGAAATCAAATAGGGGACGTACTCCACTCACACTATAATAATGAAATCAAAACATATCTCGGTATCTTTAAGCACTTGCGTACCGTACTCACGTAGGAAAAGAGTGATGGGTTCATATAAAGGTATCTTTCATGAATGTATATATCCAAAACAGATCTCCCACGAAATGAATCATGAAAAAAACACTTTATTTATAAAAAGACGGATCACGTGACTGCGTCCAGCACACCAGGTAACAAATCTAAATACAATTCTTCACTATCCGGATAAGAGAAAAAAATGAGTATCTGTACCTTTAGCTGGGCTTCAGTCTACCTGTTTGATTACATTCAACAATTGGATCCCATATATGTTTAGAAAACTCTTTGAGGACCACGGCTAACCCAGTGTCACAAGCCGCCGTGCTGCCGCGGTCCTCAAAGAGTTTTCTAAACATCTATGGGATCCAATTTTTCTCTTATCCGGATAGCGAAGATTTGCATTTATATTTGTTACCTGGTGTGCTGGACGCAGTCACGTGATCCGTCTTTTGATAAATAAAGTGTTTTTTTCATGATTCATTTCGTGGGAAATCTGTTTTGGATATATACATTCGTGAAAGATACCTTTATATGAACACATCACTCTTTCCCTACGTGAGTACGGTACGCAAGTGCTTAAAGATACCGAGATATGTTTTGATTTCATTATTATAGTGTGAGTGGGGTATGTCCCCTATTTGATTTCATCCATTCATCTGTCCATCTTGGCGGTGGGAATTTCTGGAGGTGTGTAGCAACCACAGATGAGAATTTTCTTTTTAGCTGGATTCCCTACACACGCTTCTCTAGCAAGTCACCTGAGTGGGATTTAGTTGGGACCCCTCCTTCTGCCATCATTGTGGGAATTTATCACAGTTTTACACATTGGAATTTTTTGTTTTTCCCTTTTTTTTATGTTCTTTACCCTGGAGAAAATATAAAGATAATGAAGAGTTATTGAAGATTGACTGTCTCCATCTATTCAGACGTTCCCAGTGATATTCATTATTCAATAGTGGACTTTATCATTTCAGATAAGCGCTCTCCTTTCCTACCCTTTTTGTAATTGTTGTGGTAACATGTTCTTTCTATTTGATGATGATGGATTTGATGGTGCTCCGGGGGATCATCAAAGATTTGGATATTTTTTTTATAACCCAACCCAGAATTGTAGTTCTCAACAACTTTGTCCCTGACTTGTTTGGAGAGCTCCTTGGTCTTCGTGGTGTGATGCCTCTTGCTTAGTGGTGTTGCAGCCTCTGGGACCTTTCAGAGAAGGTGTGTTTATACTGACAGATCATGTGACACTTAGATTTCACACAGGTGGACTTCATTTCACTAATTATGTGACTTTTGAAGGTAATTGGTTGCAACAGAACTTTTGAGGGGCTTCCTAGCAAAGGGGGTGATTACATATGCACATGCCAATTTTCAGAATTTTATTTATAAAGATTCTTTTTATATATATATTTTTCTCATTTCCCTTCACCAAATTAGACTATTTTGTGCAGACCCGTCACATAAAATTCAGATTTCAAAAATAAATAAATAACAGGTTGTAATGTAACAAAACATGAAAAATGCAAAGGAGGGTGAATACTTTTGCAAGGCACTGTATATGGTAGGTAGTGTAAGGCAGGCCTTTAATTTGTATAGTTAATGTGTAGGGGGATTCTGGGGACCAGTCTATAGCAAAGCTTTGAAGTTTGTTTCTAGTGTACAGCTAAGCTTACCATACTATCCCTTTAAACACTCATGAATTACACAGGTTCTGTGGCTGGCTGACTTCAAACCTGTATTTCACCTGGTTTCAATCAGCCACAGAACCTGTGTAATTTATGAGCGTCCTGGTTTAAAGGTTTGCTTGGTAAGCAATCCTTCCAACCTATTGATTACGTAAAGGCACACATACACTAAACGATTAATTGAGCAATTGAATGATAACGATATCGTAATCGTTTGCAGATCATTAAAAAAAAGTCTAAAACGACCAGCGATTCGCGCTCCCGCTGGTCATTTAGACATCTATCATCGGACAAATATGTTGTACAACCTGACGATAACGTCAGGTTCAGCATGTTTGCAGATGATTGATGTGCCTATACTGAACGACTGCTTGTTCAGTGTAGGCACATCACAGACTGACAAACAACTGCACGATTACAATGTCGTAATTGTGCAGTCTTTTGCCTGTCTTCTAGTGGATGTGTGCCTTTACAGCAGACCTCCCAATCTATTCAGTGGTGTACAGCCATGGCCAAAAGTTTTGAGAATGACACAAGTGTTGGTTTTCACAAAGTCTACTGCTTCAGTGTTGTTAGACCTTTTTGTCAGATGTTACTATGGTATACTGAAGTAAAATTACAAGCATTTCGTAAGTGTCAAAGGCTTTTATTGACAATTACATTAAGTTTATGCAAAGAGTCAATATTTGCAGTGTTGAACCTTTTTTCTTCAAGACCTCTGCAATTCACCCTGGCATGCTGTCAATCAACTTCTGGGCCATATACTGACTGATGGCCACCCATTTTTGCCCATCAATGCTTGGAGTTTGTCAGAATTTGTGGGCTTTTGTTTGTCCACCCTCCTCTTGAGGATTGATCACAAGTTCTCAATGGGATTAAGGTCTGGGGAGATTCCTGGCCATGGACCCAAAATTTAGATGTTTTGTTCCCCGAGCCACTTAGTTATCACTTTTGCCTTGTGGCAAGGTGCTCCATCATGCTGGAAAAGGCACTGTTCATCACCAAACCGTGTTGGATGATTGGGAGAAGTTGCTCTTGGAGGATGTTTTGGTACCAGTCTTTATTCGTGGCAGAGTAATCCCACTCTGTTGGCTGTTCCCACTAGGCCACTCCCCCTTTTTGGCGAGCATCCCTCCCCGCACCAGGTGACAAAGCGGGGAGGGACGCCACTGCTTGTGTCATTCTCAAAACTTTTGGCCATGGCTGTATCTATAATGGGTGTAAAGAGTGCAGTGCACAAGGGCCCATGTTTTGCACCCAAAACAGACTCTCCCAGGTTATGATGCTGGTACAGAAAATGGCAAAAACTCTAGCACTATGCCAGTGTCTTTGTTATCTTTGAGAAGACATCGCCAAAGGGGCTATATGCAGAAAACAAGTGCTAATTAGCCCCCTTATTTGTTAAAAACCCCTGGTGTGGTGGTTAGGGTGTGACTGGAAACACCTAAGGCCATGGGCGGATTAACCATATACCTTACAGGGAGTTTTTTTGGTGGGCCAGACTGTTATGGGGCCACTGAATTCAAGTTTATTTTTTGTTTTTTAAATATGTGACCTGACCATCCCAACGGGAGTTGACCCTGGCATATTAATGGCTGAAGCCGACATGATTTGTTCAGGGTGGTTGACCCCTCCCCAGGGACCTGCCACCAATGACTGTGCTTTGCAGATCAGCCCATCCCCTCCAGATCCATTACTCCCTTGGCTCCCCACTGGCGGCATCAGTTGCTGGAAAGTAGGGGTGTGAGGTGAGCAGCACAGGCAGCGTCTCAAAGTTAGGGTCAAAAATACACTCACACACACTGACTGCCTGTGGTTCTATTCTGTGGATGATGGGATTGGTGGCTGCTGCTGCCCCTCCCAGTCACTGCAGCAGAGGTCACCCGTTTCTTCCCCTCCCCCGCCTGCAGACCCCTAGAGACCATCTTCTCATTCATGACCGGGCATGAGTTAGCCAGCAGTGGACACCAAGCATTTCCAGCCGCTGGGTGAGTGCCTCTGTGGAATTCCGGTGTGTGCATGCACCTGGGAACTGCTTTTTTGGGAGATGTGGATACTCTTCCAAGTGTGTGGGGGGCTCCCCGAAATTTTGTGAGCCTCCCGACACTCCCGGGAGAGTAGGTAAGTATGATTCACCTCTAGGGATTAACAGAGTGGGTCCCAGCCACCAGACCTCCCCTCCTCAACATTTAATTGATTCCTCCTCTCTCATAAATGCGGTGAGGGAAATATTACATAATCATCCAAACATACAGTGCACATATGAAGATCTCTTTATCAAACTAACAGAAAAACACACTAGATTGCCAGCAATCAAAATACAATAGTGATTAAACTAACTCACGGATACTTAATTTGGCATTCTCGTACTCTAGTCTGCAGAATACTAATGATAGGATCTGTGGGCCTGATTCAGACCCGCTCGCGAGCGCACAGCGCTTGCAAGCGAGGCGATGGTCCCCCACTGTGCATGCGCACGCCAGCTCCGGTGTGCGCATGCGCGAGACCTGGCCAGCGACGGGCGCTCCGTCGCTACAGGTCTCGCACCAAAGCGGGGCAGCTGTCGATTGTGATTGACAGCTTGCCCGTTTTTTAGGTGGGCAGGGTGGGTGGCTGGCCAAACGGAGGCATTCCCGAAGGAACGCCTGCCGTTTGGGGGCGGCCCACTGACATCACGAGTGATGTCAGTGGGTGAGCTTAAGGCTCTATTAGAGCCGAAAGCTCACTGGGGCTTGCGGGAACGAGACCCTACCACAAGGGTCTCGTCGCAAGCCGCGATGGTCGTGACCATCACCTGGCCGCTCGCTAAAGCTGTGGGTGGTCACCCACAGCTTAGCGAGCAGCCAGGAGGCCGTCTTTAAAAAAACAGGGATGCCCTGATTCAGAGCGAGCGCTCTCAAAGAGTGTCTGGCTCTGAATCAGGCCCTATGTTTGTTGTGGACCCGGGATGGAAACAGGAGCAGACACCGGAACAGATTTAAACTGAAAGGTGGGTTGTTTAATGTAAATACTAGTAGACAAGAGAGTAAGAATAATACTGATTAACATCTGTGACCAAAGGAACTATAGTGATGCAATGAATGAATGTCCAGATCAGTGACAGAACTAAAATAAAGGCCCTCATTCAGAGCCGGACGCTCTGAGCAAAGCGCTCGCTCTGAATGAGGGCCGTCCTCCATAAAAATGGAGCGTCCTCCTGGACGCTCGTATAGCTGTGGGTCACCACCCACAGCACATACGAGCGTGCAGGATGATGGTCGCGATGGTCTTGACCATCGCGACCATCGCCAGTGCGACCAGAAGCCTGTGGTCGGGGTTTTCGACCACAAGCCCTGGAGTGATTTTGGCTCTATCAGAGCCAAAATCACTCCCGCTGACATCACTAGTGATGTCAGTGGGGCCGGCTTCTGACGGTAGGCGTTCCCTTGGGAACGCCTCCGTCTGGCAGGCACGCCCCCGGCACGCCCACCAAAGGGGGCGTGCTGTCAATCAACATCGACAGCATGCCCCCTTTGATCAGACACAACGAGCGAAGGACAGTCCTTTGCTCGTCGCGTCTGGCGCATGCGCACGACGGAGCTCCCTCCGTCGTGCGCATGCGCAGTGCACACCATCGACCCACTTGCGAGCGGACAGCCGCTTGCGAGTGGGTCTGAATGAGGCCCAAAGTCTTGATTACTTAGGTAACTGTGGAGCTGAAGGAAAAGTCCAGAAAGTCAGTGGTAATAGCAGGGTAGGGAATCCGGGAATACTGTGATAATAGCTGAAAGGGAAATTAGGTAATGCTTTGATGATGGCTGAACAAGGTTATCCAGAAATTCTGTAATAGTTGCTGAAAACTCAGGTGCAGGCTGGAGTAGGTAATAGGGAACTACAGGTTCAGAAAGGAATGGGTAGGTTTGGGAACTTCAGGTTCAGGGAGGAGTGGGTAAGTAGAAGGAGCAGGGCTTAATCCACAGCAGGAAGCAAGGCAGGGTAGCATGGTGCAGGTTTGCAGGGAGCCAGGGACCAACAAGGAGTTAGAGCAAGCACCGGAGCACAAAACTAAGGTCAGGAGCGCAGGAACTCTCTCTCATAGCTGATGCTGAAAAACATGGTTGCACAACTACAGGGAGCTCTAAACCCTCTTAAGTACCCAGCAGCAGAGCGTGAGTGGCTGGAGAGATCACCTGATGCATCAGGATAGGCCCACTATGTCACATGACCTGAGGCAAGATGGCCGCACCCATGTACTTGTGATGCTGAGACACTGCTAGACTTACCCTTGCCAGGATGGCCCAACGCTGGCAGACCCCCGCACACACACAATGCCAGTCTCCACGCGCCAGCTCCTTCACTGAAAGGAATGCGCCACAGCACCCCCACCGGCAAGGACCGCAACCTCCACGCCACGAAACCCTGGTCGCGACAAATAAGTTTAACTAGTGGCAAGTTATGAGAAAACATACCTTATATAATAACTTAAACCAAAATACTGGCTAATTTTACTAATCTATAGGAAACAATTACTTATAATACTGATGTAGACTAGAATAACTATGAGCACCTAAACAGCAGGGCGGATTGGTCGTAGGCTTCACTGGTAGATGTATGTAATTTGTTTTGTCCAACATGTAACAGAAATTGGGCAACAAGGGTCCAAGTGCACAGACACTCAAGCATGGTGATCTCCCATGCTGGTCTCCACACAGTTTGTTGGACACGGGCTATAGCCAGAGTGCTGTTCCATAAGCTTGTCATCCAGAAGTGGTCAAGCTACAAGTCTGGGGTGCTACTGTATGCACATTATGATGTACTTTATGCTCAATGTACTGTATGACATTCAATGCAATGCTGTCTGTATGGTAGTAACCAAGCTGTCTCTAAACTTGTGGCGGTGACTGAGATGCTCTCTGTACTGTATGATGATCACTGGGATCAGGGGCTTGGCAAGACCCTGGGGAATGGGGGCCCCATAGTAAAATTTCCAACCCCCCCCTGCAAGTTATTTTGCAGTTTATCCATTTTGATTGTAAATTATCTAGTATCTGCCTACTTAGCTTACATGCAGGATTAAATGAATGGTGATTAGCATATAGTAAGCATTATAAACAAAAAAATATATATTTGTAAAAAATGATATAGCCTCCTCATAATTGTTTATGAGATAACATGGTATATAAGATGACTATGATTCACTAAAAAATCAGTTAGTGAAGATAGATGGAGGTAGAGATGGCTGGGTCAGTGACAGCAACACTCAAGGTGCCTACACACTTATTTTACACGATTTGCCTGATTCCGACAAATCGTGTAAAATATGTCCTAATCGTGAGTGTCTACTCACGATGCCGATGCGCGTAAACGCTGGTCGTACATTGCATCTTCAGATCTGCAATGCTGAAGGGCAGATTAGCAGATCTCTGTCACGATGCACTGGAATAATTAGGAGGCACTATAGATCGTTTGTCACATTGGGCAGTTATTAACACCAAATCGTGCCCACGACTGCCGGGGAGAGTTCAAGGGGAAATCGAACACATCGTCGGATCGTGAGCACATCGCCATGTGTAGGCACCTTCAGAGGCGGCCTGGGCCCCATAGCAGCCCCATTCTCTGCATCTACTGTCAATCGGACAGGTGCGTAGGCATATACTACTTGTTGAATCTGCATCCAGGTCTCCAGTAGGATTCTGTCAATAGTCTGGTCTGGAGTTGGATCCCCGGAGGAATGGACAAGTGTGTATCCATCTTAAGTCATGCAATGTCATATCAGATGAATAATTAGCTTTATCCATTGTTTCTAAATTAAAAACTGCATATAAAATGGAAGGAGGTATCTGAAGTGGTAAGGATGACAGGCCAACATTTATTATAAAGTCCTTACCTGAAGATGTTATTCAGATTCTTTTTTTGAAGATGTTGCTGTTCAGGACCTTATTGGAAGATATAATCCAAAGTTCACATCAGTAGTCGTTATCCAAAGTCGCTTAAATAAAGCAGGAACTACTAAGAGAGTATCAATGTAGGACCACAAAATGGCTGCCAGTAGCTGGGCATTCTTTATATAGGGCTGTGATCTGCATTGTGACATCACAATGCATGCAGGCATCAGCTAGAGATGGCTGTAGCCTGGATCAGCTCTGGGCCCAGATGCCCTGCAGCACCACTGAGAATATAAAAGCCGGGGCTCAGGAGATGGCAGTGTAAGTCTGTACAGGGTGAGGGTCGGGGGCCAAAAGGCAGGCACAAAGATGCTCTCTGTGTTGTATGGCTGTCAAGTTGACTGTTTGCTAGCATGTTTGTGTTGGGACACCTAAAGTTTAAACTTGAATGAGGCCACTCTCAGAATTTTTTCCAGGGCCACTTTAAGTTCCCAATCCACCCCTGCCTAAAGGCCCCCATACATCAGCAATCTGAAAACCACAATTGAACAATTTGAAGATTTATTGCTCGATCTTAGGGTTTCCCAATTTAGCAATACATTACAGATCTTTTTCAGTGATTTGCAGATCGATTGCAGCAAACACTGGCCCTCATTCAGAGCTGCTCGTAAGCGGTCGTACGCTCGTAGTCATCCGATGTTGTTAAAACACGCATGCGTCGGTGTAACAGTGCGCATGTGCGTACGGCTGATTGCGTTCATTTTTTCAGTCGTTCGTCGAATAGCGAACAGGAAGTGACATGTAGGATGTGATTGACAGAACTGTCCGTTTTGGGGCGGTGACGGGGGTGGAGATGGGAAAACGCAGGCGTGTTGAGGCGTTTTTTGGGCGTACATAAATTATCTGATGCGAATGGCCAATATGAACGGAAAAAGTGTTACGTCACTGTCTGATTCACTTTCCATTCAAACTGCTCACTCAGCTTGTGGTCTGGTATTCTCTACCGCAATGACGATGGTCTCTTCGTTCTTCCCGTGGCTCATCGATGGTTTCCCCATTTATCAATTGAGGCCTCAAAAACAATCAGTTTGGAATTGTAAAAATGCTTGTAAGCTGTTTAGCAAATAGCCTTTTTTTAGTAGCAAAAAACCGTACGCAGGTGAACTACTCAGCTGTTAATTTCTGGGTTAGACAATCAATTAGCTTACAAATTTATTTTACATTTGTGCGTTTTTGCCAAATTTTTTTTTAAAATTTGTTTCGGCCAACAATATTGTACGCAGGTTTGTTGTTTTTCTTCTTTGTTTAGGGGCCAAGAAAACAATCGTCCTTTTGTTTTTTGCTAAGTGTTAATTAAAAATCATTAATTGTTTTTAACCCTTGGTTTATTTTTCTCCAAAAAATGTTTAGATTTCCGTGGTATTGTTTGTAATGTTGTTTGCGGGATTACCTTTTAACCATTTTTTTTATAAATTAACAATAGAATTGTGCAGATTTGCAACAGTATTTTTTATTTTTTTTGGTTTATTTCTCAACCAATTTTGTGGAAATAAAAAAAACTTGATAACGTAAAAACAAATAACAAATGATTTTAAACACACATAAACAAAATAAGTGGCATTTGAAACCCACAAACAAACACAATTAATAAAAAATTCACAAGAAAGGAGAGGGAGGTTTTGGGCATTAAGGAATATGGGGCAAACACTGAGAAGGATTGTGGGAAAATTAGCCAGTGCTGTCATCGCCTTTTGGCCCGTTTGGCCGGGGTAGGGAGGGAGCCTGAACGGGTCCGGGATGTCCTTCTGCTGGCCTGGCCAGAGGCAGATGTTGTGGCCTCTGGACAAGGCATAGGGCTAGGCACATTTGGAGGGATGGCTGTTGTGCCAGAGGTGGAGGGTCCTGATGTTCCGGCAGAAAGGGAGGCCGGCTCCAACATGTGCTGGCGAATGAGCTGCTCCAGGGCATTTGCTATTCGCATGTTGGCCCCAGTATTTTCCGCCAGGGCCTTAGCAATGGTCACGTTGGCCGCAGCACTTTGCTCCAGGGCGTCCGCCACCCGTAGCAGATTGGCGTCCATCCTCAGCAGAATCTCGGTCTGCTGATCCGTTTTAATATTGGGATCACTGAGGAGGCCCACTGCCTGCGAGGGGGAATGCCCTGGACTGTCTGCCACAGGGTCCACAGCCTGATCTACAGCTTCCTCCCCTGCAGAGCTAGCAGAAATTCTGTGGCCAAAGCTCCCCTCTGGAGCAGACTCATCCGCCTGTGTCTCTGTGAGAAAAAAGAGTAACATTATAATCTAGATATTGTCCCAAACACATTTCTGAGTTGTTAACATTACAACATTTACCTAGGGCAACATGAGGAACCGCAAAGTCTGGCATGTCGGTATCCATGTTCGACACGCCAAACACCTCCTCATCCTGCACACACCCCTGGGCCAGCTCCTCCAAATCTGTGAGCTCCAGTGACACAGAGGTGGGACCCCCACCTGTCCCCCCTGCATGCCTAGCCCTATCAGCCAGTTTTTGCTTAAGACGATATTTGAAGTCGCTCCATCTGTGGGGTAAAAAGTTGGCATTATTCCTGCAGTATTTGGACCTGTAAACCCTTTTTACTAAAATGTAGTTTTTACGTACCGGCGTTTGACCTCCCGGGTTGAACGATCAACAATCACCCACCCTATTGACACCACTGGCTATGTCATCCCACATTTTCCATTTCTGGCTTGCACCCATATTCCTTGGTGCCTGTGGCAGGTTGTCATTGCACATTTGCACCAAAACCTCCATCTCCTTTCTTGTGAATTGTGGCTGCCTTTTTTTTTTGGTTTAGTTGGCCTATTAGGCCCAGCAGCCTCTTCCATGGCATCCTCCACTCCTTTTTTTAAATAGATTTTAAAAATTATAATGTCAAACGTTAACCAAATTATTGTTAACCATAATCCTTTAGTCCCAAAAAGACAAATACTTACCTGGCGCCTCTTGGCCAGTGCTTTGCTGCTCTGTAGCCATTTTTGACTTTCAGGTCTCACTACAGCAGACCGATTGGGGTTTTCAGTGACGTTTTTATACATGCGTCAGCATTATTCGGCCGCATCATTGATTGTGCGCTCCTATTGTCGGTCCTAAATTTGAGCGGGAAAATACAGACTATTTATGGCTTGGTGTGACTCGAGTCGAGGTGGAGGGTTATGAATGTTGGAGGTTTGGCATAGGAGTTGTTTGTTGGTGGTTTGTGGAGTTTGAGGCGTTTTTTTCTAGTGTGATCGTTTTGTTTGTTTTCTTACTTATTTAATTTCCGTTCGCTTTTTTCTATTGTTTAGCTTTTTTTTGGAGTTTTTGAGTAAGTCTTTTTAAAAACCACCGTTAAAAAAAAAAAGTAAATAGTTTACAAATGTTAGTATTTATGTTTTTTGGGTTTTTTTACAGTTATTTTGGCATTGCCCCCTTGACGTTTTTGGACTTTGGGTTATTTGTCTGTTTTTGGTAAGTGTTTTTAGTTTCATGAAGTTACAATTTCGATGTGTTGGTCTTCGCATATGTTTCGCTAAGTAATCTTGTTTTTTTTCTTGGAACAATCATGTCTTACCACTAAATATAGCGTACTCTTTTACGAAATAATGTTTGAGTTGTTTTTAAATTAAAATGCGTACTATTTAGCGCACTAATGTCTCCTTATTGAACTGTAAAAGTAGCGTACTATTTAGCGAACTAATGTGTCTTGTTTTACCTGTAAAAAATGCGTAATATTTAGCGCACTAATGGCTCCTTATTGAACTGTAAAAGTAGCGTACTATTTAGCGAACTAATGTGTCTTGTTTTACCTGTAAAAAATGCGTACTATTTAGCGCACTAATATCTCCTTATTGAACTGTAAAAGTAGCGTACTATTTAGCGAACTAATGTGTCTTGTTTTACCTGTAAAAAATGCGTACTATTTAGCGCACTAATGTGTTTTTATTTTTTCAGTGTAAAATCATGTTTTACCACTAAATGTAGCGTACGATTTTCCAAACTAATGTGTGCTCCCTTCTCTTTTTTTTAACCCTAAAAAATGTGTTTTCAATCCAAGTTTTCACAAAAAAAACTAAAAATATTTTCTACTTTGGAAATGTAGGTTGTTCTACTCATGACAAGACCCCAGCCTGTAAGCATCTTTGGATTTCTTAAAAAAGATAAGTATATTTTTCTTTACACATTTGTCTTAAACAATATCTACCTGGCTTACCATTTCAGGTTGATGTTGGTCGTATTATATTGGCCATGGTTCCAGAACCGACCAACCTCAACTTCGTCCCAGGCGTAGGCCTCGTAGGCGTGCAAGGCCCCAGATATATAGAACACTTTTCACCCTTTTTGGAATGCCAGATGATGAGGTATTAAGACGATACCGTCTTCCTCCACAAATCATCCTAGACACTCTCTCATTAATAGAGAGTGATCTTGAACGGCAAATTGACAGTCCTACAGCAATACCACCACTTACGCAATTAATGTCGGTGTTACATTTCTGTGCCTCAGGATCCTTTCAAACCACGGTGGGAATAGTTGCCGGAATCTCCCAATCCTCCTTTTCAAGGATCCTGAGGGCAGTGATGGAGGCCCTTTTCAAACACCTCCATCATTTTATTAAAATGCCAGTGGATATGGGTTCCCTTAGTGTGGCGAAGGCCAATTTTTACCAAATAGCTGGCTTCCCACACATCATAGGGGTTGTGGATGGCACTCACATACCACTTCAGCCTCCAGCAAGGCTGGAGGCTATTTTTAGGAACCGCAAACACTTTCATTCACTGAATGTAATGGTGGTATGTGATGCCTCCCTCCAGATCCTGTCCCTGAATGCCAAATTCCCCGGGAGTGCACATGATTCCTTCATCATCCGGCAATCAGGGATTTGGCACAAATTAGACAACCTACAAGCTGGTGATGCGTGGCTTCTGGGTAAGTTGACACCTTCTGTTGCAACCACTGCAAAGCTTGTTACACAATGGTCCTGATGTTTTTTTTTTATTTCCCAGGAGACAGTGGTTACCCTTGCACGCCCTGGCTGCTCACTCCTTATTTGGCTCCCACACCAGGGCCACAAAGTGAGTACAATTCCGCACTTACAGCCACCAGGCAGGTGGTGGAGCGCTGTATCGGCCTTTTAAAAGGCCGATTCAGATGCCTCCATCGCTCTGGTGGCGACCTCATGTATTTGCCGGATATGGTTTCTAAAATTGTGGTCCTGTGTGGGATATTTCACAACATCGCCATAAGGAGTGGTGTCCCAATGCAGCCAGAGGATGCCTTGCCTGAGGATGGCACCGCCGAGGTTGGTCGGAGGTCAGTATGTGGGGGGGCCATACACGATGATGTGGTGGCCAGATATTTTAGGTAATTATTGTCAAAAAATTATTTAATTGACACAATGTAGACATGTAAGATTTGAATGTCCAATTTTAAATGTTTTTTTTTTAAATTTTGTCTTTTATTCCATAAAATTACCCGAAAAAACGATGCCTACTACCTGATCCAAAAAATTGTCTTCATGTTGCCACATTGGATATAACTTCTGGAACAATTATTTCTTCGCCACATTTGTGGATTCATGTTGGCCTGCTACTTCTTCAAACAGTTCTTGATTGTTGTTGTTTTTTTTTGGGGGGTGTTGGTTGTTTATTGGAGTGTGTTTTCACTGTGTGAATTGATTGTCACAATTCACTTTGTGTTTATTATTTGTGTGTATTTAATTTTTGGATTTCGTTAAAAAGACTTTTCCTTGGTAAATTACAAGCAAGTGTAACCTGGTCCAAAAAAGGCAAACTCCAATAGTCTACTTATGTAAGGTTAAACAATCTAATATTTACAGACAAGGAATGAGACTTTAATAAATCAAAATATATTTTATTTTTAACCACATTTTTAGGGGGGGGGAAAAACAAAAAAATTAGTGCCGCAGGACCGCCAACATGTGATCCAGGACCACAAGCATCCCGACGACATGGCCCCTCAACGTGTGCAAGCCTTCCTGCATTGCTTGCAAATGCCTCTGGTCCTCTGTGGGTTAAAAAAAAAGTATGGATTACTAAACTGACACCTTAATTTATATGTTACCAAACAGCTTTAAATTCAGACTATACTTTAAAAAAAGATATAAAATAAAAAAATGTAATGGCAAACACAAAGATTGTATAAATACAAACTAGAAAAATTACACATAAAAAGGCAACCAAAAAAAGGGCAAAGTATGCAAAAACACTACATTTGTTGGTACCGTAAACTAAAAAGACACAAGTATGAGTGTTTGGACATGTGTGATATGTGTAAGGGGAAAACATCCTAGACATTGTTTTGCAAAGATATATATCCAAAACATTAGAAATACTTAACAAATTGGAAATGCACAGGCAAGAGGACAACATCACCCAAAAACCAAAAAATGCCAAAGCAACCATAGTTTAAAAGGGAAACATACCGGTCATATTGATGCCTGGTCCTGTAGCCCTGACATCGTCCTCCTCTGAGGTGGGCCAGTGCTGGTCCGATGGAGGAGGGGATATTTGACTAGGTGTGGAGGGGGAGGAAAAGAGAAGGGTGGGTGGAGGGGAGGGTGATGAAAAGAGAGGGGGGGTGGAGGGGAGGGTGAATTTTGAGGGATGATAATATTAGGAGAGGGAGGGGCCTCACGGACTGGCCGGTCTGGGGTGGAGGGGGAATTTGGGGAAGGTTGGGGAGAGGAGGATTGGGTGGGAGTGGTGGATAGGGGACGAGGCCAACGACGTTGTCGGTTTAGACGTCGTAGTCTGCGCTCAGCCCCTAAATGATGGAAAAAAAATTTTTGGGATTTTTTTACTTTTGCTTTTGTTAACAATTTACACACCCCAAAATTTACAATGACAAAAAAAAAAAGGAAAACATGCACACGCAGGTATGGCCTAAATAAACAAACAGGGCTTGATGGAAAACATGCACACGCAGGTATGGCCTAAATAAACAAACAGGGCTTGATGGAAAACATGCACACGCAGGTATGTCCTAAATAAACAAACAGGGCTAGACGGAAAACATGCACACGCAGGTATGCTTACATTTAAAATGTAAAAAAAACATTTACTTTCGGTAATTTGCTGACGCAAATTGGCCAAAAAGCGTGGGGATCTGCAGTGGAGATCCGAGCACCGCCTTTCAAGCTGGCCGATATTGCGGCAGAAGCCCAAATTCCGCAGCCGGTGCCGCACCTCCGCATAGGCGAACCGCTTGCGGAGGTTTGTGATGGGGGCCGGATGAGCAGTGATTCTCCGGTCCATCACATCTGTGAGGACCAGGATCTCTCTGCGTGTAAATGCTGCGGCTCTCATGATGGCAATGATTTTTTCAAGAAAAAACTGTTTTAATAAAGGTCCCTGAAAAAATTTGATTGGCTAATGTACTTTGACAAATAACAGAATGCATTGTATTGGTTATTGTATGAGTCATGTGACCTACACCCTCAGAAATATAATGTGAATTATGATCGGCTTGATGCAGTGACATGCGTAAGCTAATTTAAATAATATTAATAAAGATGAAAAATCTGCATATAAACTAATGCAAAACAATAGTAGCATTCAAACAAACTTATAAATTTGAAAAACCATCCCCTTGGTACAAACGTACGTATTCTGCGGAAGGAATGACACACACGAACAATAATAAAGTTTATTGACATTGTTAAAAAAAACGGATTGCAAAGATGTGAATACCAATTAAGCTAATGAATATATTGAGTGCTATTAATCGATTCAAGTATGTGGGCAGAATAAAATAGCAGGCAGTCGAAAACTGACAAGGCCACTTCCGGAATTGACTTGTGCGAGCGTTCCCTGCAACCAAATAGGAGACGGACGGTCGCTATTTCGAACGTTCGCTAGCTAGAGGAGGGGTTGTGAGACTATGGGGCGGAAGATTAGCTGCGAGCGAACATACGAGCGAGCGCTTGAATTTTAATTTTTTCGCTCGTACACCGAACGAAAGAACGGCCACTTGCGTCCGGCTCTGAATCAGGCCCACAGATCTGCCAATTTTGAAAGGCTCCATCATTTTACTAGTAACGGTCTGCAAATCTGCTGATCATGTCCATACACTAGCAATCTACAGCCTCAATCCATCTGTGAAATCTAACATGTTGGACACTCTGTTTTAACAATTCCAATCACTTTTTGGTTGCAATCTGCGATCTGTGAAGCCCATACATTGCAGATTTTTATACACAATCGATCGCAAATTGCAGAATTGCCACAATTGATTGTTGATGTATAAGGGCCTTTAGCTCTGCAGGACTGCTTCCTTACAGCAGTGCAGCCTAGGACTTGATTTTCCAGCACTGCAGTGTAAACCTGAATTTCTGGAATTTTACCCTTTTGCAGTGCTGCAGCCACCAAACTCTGGGCCTGATTCAACATGGATCGCAATTGCAGCCTTGTACGTAAATCGGCTGATTGTGCGTACTGTGTGTGCGTGGCGATCACACTGTGATTACGGACGCAGTGTGGAATCCACCGCAGAATGAGTGACAGACTGTGAAAGTTTGGGAGTGGTGATGGGGGAGTGGTTGCAGAAACGCAGGCGTGCCTGTCCGTTTGAACGCTGTTGCATGGGCGTGCATAAATTAGCCACTGTGCTTGCCTATGCAGCTTGAATTCTCACTGCGTGTGACGGGTCAGAGCTGCTGTAATTGTGCGTGACGGGCCGATGTTACCGATGTATATGCAGGACTGCATACATCAACGGATGTGAGAAAGCAGTAGTGGACGTCTATATGCTGACTGAGCGGTGGCAGGCATTAGCATATTTTTGCAGATTCATTGCGTGCGATTACGCAGCTGCGATCGCAATTGCGAACCCTGCTGAATCAGGCACTCTATCTGGGGCCGGGGCAAAACAAAACACTTTTTTTTTTTTTCGTTAAGCATTTCTTTTTCCCTTCCATAGAGTACTGCATCGGAAGTTAACAAATTTCTCTCGGCCATCCCAACTATTTCATGAACCTCCTACTGTCTACATTTTCTAATGTATGCCATTTTAATGTTAAATGATTTTTGTTTATAACATTGCATGAAGAGTTTGCTTGCCTGCTGAACCACTCAAATCAAAATTGAAAAAAAATTAAATAAACAGTTTCAATACAATAATAATTATATGTGCCCCCTTTAGTCTAATAATATGTCTCTCCTTTAATTTTCTAAAAACAATCTACACCTGTTTTAATCTTCTAATAATAATCTGTGCCCCTTTTAGTTGAAGAATAATAATATGTACCCCCCCCCCCCCCCTTAATCACTCCTGGATGACTATTAAATTCGTTTGAAGACTTTTATATGACATAATTTTTTTACCTTTTCTACTGTTTGATCATGTGTACATTTTCTATCAGCACATGTGGGGTGTGAAAAAGTTCATAATAGTATTATAGCATGTTTTGTTGTTTTTACTTTTTTTCATAACCTACTTCATTGGAGAAATTTCAGTCTGAGAATTAAAAACGTCTGTGTGACAGAGGATTTTTAACACATGCACCTTTATTTTCCGTTGAACTGCATACAGTATATGATCTATATAATTTTAAAATTTTGTGCATTCATATAAGTTGGTGACTCATAGGCCCTGATTCAGAGCCGGACGCAAGTGGCTGCTCGTTCGCTCCGAGCGATGTTTGCCCAACTGCGCATGCGTACGGATCGTTATACGCATGCGCGAACCACTCAGTGCGGCCGAAATTTATGTGCTCGCAAAATAGCGAATGCCTGATAATTTGAGTGACAGAAAGAGGCGTATGTGGGTGGTAACAGGGGAAGGTGCTTGAAAACGGGGAGTGGAGATCCGATCGCAGGCGTGCTTAAAGGTCAAAACGGGCGTTTTATGGGTGTGCATATTTAAAACAGCAGCATCATTGACCACGTCACTGGGTTCTTTTATAGCCAGAACTGCTCGCAAAATTGTGGTAGCAAAAACCAACCACAAGAATAGCGAGCAGTTCATACCCTGGTCGATGTACTCGATTAATCTAATAAATAGCGGACATGACGTAGGATGCGAGCGGCCAGGGGGCGTATTTTTCAAAAAAACTAACGCAAGTTTTGTTCGCTCGTTCAGACCTAGAGGCGTGAACATACCACAAACAGCGAACGGTTCATTTGAATAGCCACCCCTTGTTTTAGAACGAACGACCGCAAATAGCGAGTGGCTCTGAATGAGGGCCATAGTTATAGATTGTTTGCTGCATTGAGTTGTTGCGCCAAAGAGATTGAAATTTATTGTTTGATCTTTAGGAAGAATGGTTAGAGATGACATAGTTTTATACTTAAGTGAAATCTTCAACAATGCCACCAACATATATGCATAATGCAGTTAGATTTGCGTGTGTGACATAAAAAAGAATGAATAATATAAAAGTAAACAGAAAGCCAGATACCAGAATAAATGCCATAATTATTTATTATTATTTTTTTCTTTTTGATACTTAGAATCTTGTGAACTGGAACATAGAAAAACAGACAAACTAAACAATCTCAATTACATAAATGATACACTTTATCAGAGCATGAATTTGTTATAAGATTTGAACTAATTTCTGCTCAAAGTTATTTTGGAAAAATATTAGCACCAGGTTCCAGGAATTTTTTTTTAATTAGGATAGACTGTGTTCAAAGCGTATATTCATTTTTTTATCTCCCTCTTCAAAAGGACTGCGGCTCTGTCCCCTCCCCGATTTAGTAGAGGGATATGGTCTATGATTTTGTATCGCAATGAGTCAAGAGAATGATCATGATATTTAAACTATCTCACCACCAGTTGGTCCATATCCTTATCCTTCAGGGCTGCCCAGATAGCGGATAAATGTCGAGCCATTCTATCATTGAAAGCTCTTGTGGTTTGGCCAGTTTAATATAGTCCACACAGGCATACACTCATATAGACTACATATTTGGTGGTACAGTACAAGTAAATACATATCCTATTTTGAATAGTTTCCCTGTGTGAGGATGTTTAAACGTTGACCCCACTTCCAAATATGATATAAGAATAGAGAACGAGCGCTTAATTATAGATTAGATATAGATTGTGTATAAAAAAAGGAAAAAGAAAGAAGATGTAAAGATAAATAAAAAGAAATTAATAAATAAAAAATTTAAATATATGGATAAACAAACATGGAACACTGAAAACCATATGTTTAAGCTCTTTTTTTGGAAAATTTGAGGCAGGTCCATACAGGTGTGTAGCGGTATTGGGTGACCTAACTATCCCTACCTTAGCCTTCAGTTTCCGATGCTGGCAGCATGTGGTCTTGCCTGCGCTGCAAGGGAAGCCCCACGATGTATTGGTGGAGTAGCTGTAGCTAGGGTCGGCGTCGCAGGATGACGTCAGCGGGTGGATCACCTGCACTGCACGAAAGGACACACTCTGTCTTGGTAGGATAGCGGCTGCTGTGAGCAGCGGCACAAGGTGACGTCACCGGATCCGGGAGATCGTCAAGATGTAAATCCGACGGGAAAGCGGTGTCCGCTACTTACATCGTGCGGCTGATGAGCTCTGAACACAGCACTGTCAGCGCTCCAAAACCATCCTCAATCTTGTCCATCCCCTCTGGTCTAACATACAAGAACCAGATTTACATCTTGATTTGGGGTGTTTGTTATTTTTCAGAGCAGGGTCGTAACTAGGGTGGTGCGACCTGTGCCATGGTACAGGCTAACGCAGGGCAGGTGGTGCTGTTTGGGCCTGTCAGTTTTCCTGTTTGTTGTCATTCTTACTTGTAACTTCCTCTTCTTTTATCCCCAGCATTTTCTGGCCTCATCTATCACTTCCCTGGCCCTTCCCTATGCGGCCATGGCCCTTTTTCAGGTGCATTATCTAATGTACCTATTTGAAAAATGAGGGGGGGGGGCACTAATGCTCTTTCTGGCACAGGGCACCAAAAAGTCTAGTTACGGCTCTGTTTCAGAGCATCATAGGATCTAATCTTTAGGTAAATTTCCTCGCATGTCCACTCCTGGGAATATAAGCCATTGTCCTCAGTGTTTTCTATTTGTACATGCTGCATCTTTGTATGCAGTCGCTTGGATTTGCAAAGCCACTGGTGGTGACTCAATACAAATCCTGGTGGCTTCGGCAATTGCATATTTGCAAAATCGTTGAGTACAAATTCATAGTAGTGGTGGCATTAGCGTATATCTCTGAATCATGCCCATGATTCTTTTTGGCCCTTGTTGAGTTTATCATGACATTGGGCCTGATTCAGTGTTCTATGTCACGAGGAAGCGGCTGTGCAAAACTATACAACTAATATGGTAATGCAGGAGGCGACTGGTGTAAATTGACGCCTCCTGACAGCTTCGCAGATCAGAGTGCTGCGTCGTAAGATGCAGCATCGGACCTTCTGCGAGACCATCAGCAATCTGAGTAACCCTGAGGTTACTCAGTTTGCCCCTCGCAGCACCGTAACCGAGGCCAGGAAGTTGGTGTCGGTCTGTGCCGACCCAGCCCACTTCCTGCCCCCAAAAGGCCGCAACCTGTCAATCAGGCTGCAGTTTGGGAGAAATGCGAGCAATCTTGCAGAGGGAGATCTGCACATGACCAGCACAGATCCTGCACATTTGCAGGTCTCTTACAATCGGTGTTGTACACAAACCATTGGGTTTGCGTACAACACTGAATCAGGCCCTTTGTGTCAATATGCCTTTCAGCCTCTCACTGTGATTGCTGCCTCTGTCATACTTTCCCTGGTAACTTGCTTTTGCTTATAAATATTTGTAATCATATTTCTGCACTTAAGATAAAAGACAACCACTATGATTACTCCTACTAAACATCGGTCTAGGTATATAGTGTATATATATGTATATAGGGCCTGATTCAGATGTGTCCGTTAATGCAATCACACCTGCGATCCTGTACGCAACTGCTATGCGAAAATATGCTAATGCATGCAGCCACCTGGAAATGTATTGATGACCACCGACGACTTTGCCTATCCAAATAACTGCGTCCAAAAATGCAGCGTCCATATGAGTAGCCTTATGGTCATGCAGAATGGCCTTGGGAGCTGAGACATTGGCGCCATGTTTTTTGCATATGGAATCACAGTAGTATGCTGGGGCATACCCCCAAAATGGCTTTGACATGTCTGTATTTTTGACGCCACTCCCCTTAACCACCCCCAAACTGTCCTTGAATGTCAATCACTTTACAAGGTAATGCTCAATGCAAGCGTCATCGCTAAGGTACCTTGGTGCGTGCACAATTTGATTGTGATGCATGCGCAGCCGGACAATAATCACTCAACTGCGTAAATATCGGCGTCTACATCTGAATCTATACTAGTCTTTATTATTAATACCCAAACATTCTCTCTGTACTATTTTGGGGCAGCGGAAACTGATTGTTATTTATAGGGTTCAATTTGCAAGTGGCAGAAATAAAACAGCAGCTGGTTCTCTTTGACTTGGAAAATCCTAGTCGTTTCATGTATCTAAATTCTGTGCATAGTTAATGCTTTCCAAGCAGCAATATTATGTAACCATGTCTGCTCGCAGTAAGTTCAGGAGAGGAAGTAAAATGGAAATAAGTTCCCCCTGTGGGACTGCTTGCATAAGTGTTAATAATAGCTGAAATAACAACTACAGCCTGAAGGTTTTGCTTCCTTTTGGGTTCTGTCCAGGTAACTATATTGTACAACTGAAAGGAAGTACAACATTGCGTTCCAAAGCAACGAACCTTGAAGCATTTTAGGGCAAAAAAAAAGATGGTACAGAATATAGTTACTGTAAGTGGCCATAAAGGGATTTGTATATGACTAATGTGCACATTATTTATAACCAACAAAGTATAAAGTTTATATTACAGACTTCGGTATATCGCCTAATGTGTACCCAGCCTTAGTGATCCAGTATAATATTTAAAATATATCCATAAAGAAGACAAATTTTGAGACTTTAGTTCTCTTATAATGTGCCAAAAAGGACTTCTTTGTGAGGGAATGCACATATTGGGAGTGACTGTTTTCAGAGGCATCACCCAAAATATCCTTAAGTACCATCTTGTGGCACTAGTGCCAAGGGTTGCCATGTATTAAGTAAAGCAATATATTAATTTTGATTTAAATCTGTATGTACTGGGCCAGTTTTCATAAAATAATTTATGTTCTGCAGATACAGTATACTCTATATCACTCAATTTAAGGTGGATTATGATTACTACGCAATATATCCGAATTTTGCCACATCAATTCTCAAGTAATTTTTAACAAATAAATCCACGGTCATGTAAAAGAAACAATTACATGGAGAAAACTGATTGCAGAGAACCAAACCTTATCCACCAGCATTCCCTATACCAGGTGAAGGCAACCTGTGGCTCTCCAGCTGCTTTAGACTTGCATATCCCAGCGTGCCCTGTCAGCAAAATGTGACAGGACATGCTGGGACATGTAGTTCCACAGCAGCTGGAGTGCCACAAGTTGCCTACCCCTACCCTATATCATTACACCCCTCACAGGAGAAAATGTAATAGCCTGCAACTTGCAGGCATCGACGAGATTCCAGAGTCTGCCCAATGTTTTAAAGTGGTAATCATTTAAAAGGCCAAACCAAATTGGTTTAGCCTTTTAAATGATTGCCATTTTAAAACATCAGACATTCTCTCGGGAATCTCGCCGATGCCTGCAAGTCGCAGGCTATTACATTTCAACCAGATTATTGAATTCCATAACTGAACAATTTAAGGTTAGTATGTGGTCCATTACATATTTTAAATCCTCTCTGCCACTTCAGTAGGAACTTACCGTATGTAGCGGGGCCAAATTGACCTTATCAATGCCAAGAAACTGGAGCAAGTAGAGGGTGTTATCAGGTTAAATGACAGTTCTATATTGAGCATTTTAATCTTGTTGTTTGATGCTTGTCTGCTTCATATTTGACTAGAGAAAGGAGTAGTACTGTAGCTTTATTCTGTTAGCTATCAGTTTAGTATACAGTGTGAGGTGAGTGATGAGGAGAGCAATTGGTCTGTAGTTTTGGCATAACATGGAATTCTAGTTTAGCTTCAGGATGGTCACAATTTGGGCCTACAGCATTTCCAGAGGAAATGTTGAAAGATGAGAACAACCACTATGTAGGCCAGTATTGGGCAACAGGACCGGTGAGAAATCAGCTCTGTACAACGCTCAAATTTAAACTCCACATTCTTATACAGGTTGAGTCTCCCATATCCAAAATGCTTGGGCCCAGGGGTATTTTGGATAACAGAATACACTGTATTTTGGAATAATTGCATATCATAATGAAATATCTTAGGAATGGGACCCCAATATACACACAAGCTCAAGCAAAATTTGTGTACATAATGAAATTCATTTCTGTTTCATATACACCTTATACACACAGCCTGAGGGTAATTTTATACAATATTTTTTATAATTTGTGCCTTAGACAAAGTTTGTGTACATTGAACCATCGAAAATCAAAGGTTTCATTATCTCAGTCATGCCAAAATAATTCTGTATTTCGGAATATCCTGTATTTCGGAATATTTGGATATGGGAGACTCAACCTGTGTAGCAAAGAATGAGACTGAACAGGAACAGCTGGATTCCACATCACATGACCTCTTCTGCACATATGACTGAGAATATCTCATTGCATGAGGAGGAGAGAGTGCAGTGTATATTGGTCAAAGTGTTCACCCTCCTTTCTCTGCAGACTGTTGGCACAGTTTTACTTTACCACGCTACCACAATTTACTACAATAAATATTGAGTGGGGGCATGAAAGAAAGTTTGAATGGCATTTGAGGGAGGTTTGGGGAAGTATATAGATATCATGTGGAGATGTCGAATTTGCAAGGGGGAAAGTGTTAGGGGCATGTTTGGAGGTATAAGTTATATATAGGAAATGTGAACCAAAAATGTTAATGTCTTTCCTTTATTGTGAATTGGCATGTGGGAAAGTCTGTGGCATTACACATGTATCTGTAATCAGTGCAGGTGTGTGGTACACACAGGCCCTTTGTCCATGGGGACCACACAGTGGCACAGCGCCAGAGTCTACTCAGGACATGCGTTGGTAAGATAGGGGGGAGGGTCCATACGAAGATTGCACACTATGTGGCATGTGTGAATGTCAAAGGGGCATATAAGGGTACATGGGGAAATCTAAGTATCATGTGAGTGGCATCTTTGGAAGTCTGATTGGCATATGTGGAGGTCTAAGTAGCTTTCGGGGTGTCCTGAGTGGCATATGGTGGAAATGTGGAGGGCATTTGGGGAGGTTTGAATGGAATTTGAGGAGATTTATGTGTCATGTGAGGACATCTGGGTGGTATGGTGGAAGGTCTGAGCGGCATGTTAGGAAGTCTGACTGGTATGTAGGGGCGGTTTTGGAGTGCATGTGAGATCTGAAATAAGGGTAATGTGCAGCCTTTTTGAAGGGTGGAGGGCCGCATATGCTTTTCTTAAAACTTGTCAGGTTGCCAAGGGCCGCATATACTTTTCTTAAAACTTATCAGGTTGCCAATTACTGCTATAAGTGCTTTAGGTGGGAAGCCATCTCCTTAGCATAGAATTTGTAGAAGGAGTTTAATAGCTAACGGGAACCTGGTGTTTTTCAAGAAGCAGCAAAGTAATGGCTGCAGGGATATTTTACTTGTCCAGGATACACTAAGGGCTGCCTCATTGGAAGGAGATAAGGTAAAGTGGATTGAGGGGGTGATTTAGCATTGCACATAAGTGCAATAGTAAACGCAGATTCACGATTATCAGGAAACTGCATGTTTGCAGGACCCATTCTGTGCATGTGCAGACTGGGTCCTGCGTGATTGCACGCAGCCCCTATTATGCCTCTGCCTGAGGCATATACGGGCCTGAGGCAGTGAAGGCTAATGTTTCCAGAAATGAGAGCGTGTCACCCCGGTTTCCGGGAGTTTCAAAGCCAGGATCTGTGTCCATGCATGCAGTTTCCGGGCTTCGCAAGTCAGTCAGCCTGCATAAGCTGAGCCGTCCAACAACCCAACCGATGGTTGCAATGGTTATTCCAGCCTGCGACGTTGGTCGCAGTGCTGAGATCGCAAATGCAGCAGGGGGTGTCAGACACCTCCTGCTGCATTTGCATGCACCTCCTGCTGCATTGGTTGTGTGCGGCTTTGTAATTCCATCCTTTGCTGACTCAGCTCCTGAGTCATAAAAATGGTAATGTTGCCTAAAGTAGGTTGAAGTAACCAATCCTACAGATTGCATAGACAACTATAGTATTAAGCAGAGCAATTCACTATATCTACGGAGTGGGTCTCATAATTCTCTTTGTTGGCCTGGGAAGACAGGAAAAAATAAAAGACTTATTACATAGCTTCAGGGTTGTCTTAACAGCAGTGTGGGCCCTGGGCAAATCAATGCACTGGGGCCCCTACCCACCCATTCACGGGAAAAAAATGTAAAATGGTCTATAAAATTAAACCCTCCTGCATGCCCATCAGACCTCCCACACATGCAGAGAGACTGGTCTGAAGCCGGTGGATGAAGTGAAACTGGGACTGAGATGAGTACTCGTCACCGGGGAAGGATGGGATGGGGGAGGTTAGATCAGAATACAGTGCACCGGCGGCTGGCTTATAAAAATATCACAAATTTACCAACTGGCTGCGGCTGCAGAGGGGCGGGTTGGTGGGCCCCTACAAGCTTCGGGCCCTTGGGCAACTGCCCAACAAGCCCAATGGAATAGATGGCCCTGCATAGCTTGTTTAATAACATTTTCCCTTCTTTGTTTCACTTGATGGGAATTAAATTGTAAGATCTGTTTATCTGAACCATTCTCTTAACTTACTTACAGTAGCTACTTAACTCTTCTTGTAGAGGATGTAGTTTTGTAGTTTTATTAACTATTTCTACATTCTTACGTTTTCCATTTTGATTTAGATGGAACATGTATAACTTGATGCTGATTTTTTTTTATCTATGCCTCTGATCTCAGGACAATCTGACTGATATTAGTTGAAGAGAAATTTACAGATATAAGTGGCTTGTGCTATGTTCCCTGTGAAGTCTAACGATAGACCCAGAATGCAGCCAGGAACAACAGGAGCTTTCAACAAGGCTCCTCAAAAGGATAATTGTACTGTAAAGTGGTTCCGGCGCTTCCTGTGATCTAATGAAAATCTTTTCTTTTTGGTATTTTTCTCCAAAAAATATATGAAAAAGAAAATATATAGTTTAAAACCGTAACAATGTTTTATAAATCGTGAAAGGTTGATATAAACTCACCCTTCAGAAGTAAGTTGTAGACGTTGGACCCAATTTTCACCGTGGTCCTGCCATGGTTGCAGAATGCAACGTTGGCCTTTAAGGTGAGGTCTTCAATTCCTCCCACACGTAGTGTTGTAAATGGGGAAATAAATACAACAAGCTGCCATGGTATAGTATAACACAATATGCAGTGTACTCACCTTGAATGGGATATATTATACGCCTTGGACATTCATTTTCTCATCCCGATGTCCGTCGGTATATTGTTATGGGTCCTTATACCCAGTCCAAAAATAATTGTGGATATAGACTAATTTCTTTATAAAACAGTAATTAATTTGTTAATATGTATATGAATAAAAGGTCTTAGCGGTATGTAGTTAATTTCACCAGACCTCAAAAAACATACAACAATTTCTGTTTAAATGAAAATTTCAAATATATAAGAATGCAAAAATCAAAAAATAAATAAATAAAACAAAGATAATTCCAAATCTTAAAAGTAGAAAAAGGAGGAATGAATGAGTGGAGGATTCTAATAATGAATACCTAGCAACATGTTTCTCAGATTCTACGTCTGCTTCCTCAGGCTGGTAGCTTAGTTGAACATATGAGAGTTTGTAATTCAGGATTAGACAGTTGAAAACTATTGAATTGTTTTTGATATGAGATTGTAAAGTTTGGGGCTGTGTCTCATGTGATGGAGACAGTAGCATGACCAGGTCGTGGCATGCATTGTTGATTTAGTAATTCATTGTGGCAGCCACTTCTGTAAAACAATCAATATAAGAGATGTGTTGTCGGCATCTGATAAAAAATGTATAGTCATTTTCATTAACAACTTAATACTATTTATGCATTGTGTAGGCCAAAGCAGGAGATTACTGATGGGAACTAAAGGTGCCCATCAACTAGTAGATCAGGGAAAGACGGTACGATTATGACATCGTAATCGTACCGTCGTTCCCCTAGAGGGTGCAGTACCTAAACTGTCGTGATCTGTAGATTGGCTTGCATGTTCGGCCGATGATTGATGTCGGAAATGACCAGCAGGAGCGCGCATCGCTGGTCGTTTACGACATTTGGATGCACAATTTGTGCACGATTTGTGGCCGTTTACTGAGCGATTGCACGATTATGATGTCGTAATCGTGCAATCGCACAGTGTAATCGGCTAGTAGATGGGCACCTTGAGCACTCATTTTAGCTAATTGATTGTAGTGGGACTTGGAGTTTGTGTGTGGGCATCTATCATTTGTGTGTTTGGGGAATAAATTGAAATCTCGAAATACAGTCAGTTGGACTATGGCTATTTGTTACAATCACATTAAAAGTTGGAATAAAATAAAATAAATTAGCAATTCCTTTATGCTTGGTTGGGCCATTAGCAATGTACCTCTGTCAGTAGTGTTTGTCAGAGATGTGGGGGTGAGCAACATGAATATGAGTCTCCTGGCATGCTGTATTGTCTGCTCTTTGGTACCAACAGGTTTTAAGTGCTAATCTCCGGCTTATCTGGGAAATGCAGGTCTCTGGCATTTTGAACATTTTGCAGATGATAGTCTTAGAGCAGTGATTTTCAACCTTTTTAAGCCTGTTACACACCAAACAAGATTTTAAAATTGCTAAGGCACACCATCAGTCCCCCACGGGATAAAAAACATACACATTGGCCCCCATGGGAAAAAACGCTCACAAACTGGCCCAGCACAGGAAAAAGAACAGACATTGGCCCCCACAGAAAAACAAACACATTGTGCCCCAATTTTTTTTTTAATTCGATGGACCCCACAGAACAAAAATAAACACATTGGGCCCCACAGAAAAAAATAAAATAAAATGGTCCACACAGAAAGAAATCAAACACACACATTGGCCCCCACAGAAAAAACAATCACTTTGCTCCTCACAGAAAAAAATAAAATAACCAGCTGAGAAGGCTCACTGTCGTCCCTGTCCTGTCCTATATCTGCTGAGGTTGCTCAGTCACACTCAGTGACTGAGCACACAGTGCAAAGCTGGGAGCAGTGTGCAGGTGGGCATGCAACACGGCGAGTGTAACCTATGTCATGCCACCGCATATCCATTGGTCACGGCCCGGGTACTCCCAAGCCTCCCAGAAGAGCACAGAACTGCCCGGGGCAGCAGTACAAGTAAAGTCAGCTCTGACTTCACTGACCTTGCGGCACACTTGACAACTGCTTGCGGCACACTAGTGTGCCACAGTACAGTGGTTTAAACTGCCGTCCTAGAGTAAACCTACAACTCTATGCAGTTAGGGCCCTAATTGCAATCGAACCAATGAATCCAGTAAGTAGGCCAAGGACAGGACAAAAAGATATCAACAACAGGTTAGGAACAATTCAGGTCATCAGAATAATATCACAATAGCAGAAAGCAGCTCACATACACATGGACATCAGTCAATATACTGCATACTTGCCTACCCTCCCGATTTGGTCGGGAACCTCCCAAAAATCATATATGTGTCACATATTCTTTAACATTATCACACTATTGGGCGCTTGTTTCCATTTTTTTTAATTTTTGATTATTTATTTATATATATATCTCACATATGTATCATGTGTGGATATATATATATATATGTGTATATATATATATATATATATATATATATAAAATCAGTATATCTATATATTAAATATACATACATACATACATACATACATATACACTATGTATACACACACAGAGCTGGACAGGGAATGGGGGCCCAGGGGAGGGTGAGTCACTGAACGGCTGGCTGGGCAGCCGACCACTAAAGGGATTGGCCCATATTTTATATACAGGCTAACTCACGCAAGCTGGTCTTGGCAGAATGGCAGGAATCAGGTCAGCGCCAGGTCCTGTGTGTGCAGGGCAGGAGCCGGAGAGGGTGTGGGCCGCTGGCGAGCTGTAGGCGGAGCCGTCTGTGGTAACTGACAGACTCTGCAAAGGCTTATGGGAGGAGCTGCTGCTAGGCATGCGCAGCAGCTCCCCCGTCGGCCATTTTTTTTGTTTACATATGTGCGCTGCCCGATCGGAGCTGTGCTCCGATCGCGGCAGCCCAGCCAGCTGTATTGGAGTAGGGGTGAATGAAGGGTGGCAGCCCCTAAAGGTAACAATGTGGCCGGCCCAGCGGCAAATGTCCCGGCGGCCCAATCCGCCCCTGAATGTGGTGATCATTCAGAGTGTCAGGTCTTTCAGTAATTATGGATCCGATGGTTTCCATACAACTTCGATGGTGGCTGATTGCACATACGCAGGATCTGTACAGCGCATGTGCCGATCAGTGTCCATGAACTTGCTGATTGACAGGCTGCGGCTGTTTGGGGTAAACAGGGGCGGCGTCAGGCTGCATCCCAGAAAATGGGGGTGTCAGCCCCATTGTTTGTGCGGTCTGAAGCCAGTGGTTGCGTCCTTGTATGCAGCTTCAAAGGCTTTAGCTGCATGAAAACACTGGCCATCCTGAGTAACCTGAGGGTTACATGACTGATGGTCATGAAAGAGTGACCCAATGCTGCAGCAGATCACAGAAGCTGACAAGAGACATTTACACTGTCAAGAACTCATGAATGCACAGTAGCAGTTTGTCAGTGTTGGTAGCATCAGTGTCTGGGGACTAGAACCTAATAACTTGAGGCTGCTGGCCTCATAACCTATTAGCAGAGTAGTGGTAGAGAAGATGTGCAGTGGAATTACCCTGGGTATAATTTAAGTTATTTAAATAGTCCCATCAGATAACAGTCAATACGCTGGGGCAAGAGTGTATAACGCAGAGGTTTCCAAACTCTGCCCTCAAGGCACCCTAATATCCATGCTTGACCACAGGTGACTGAATTAGTACCTCAGTCAATTTGATTTAACCACCTGTGCTCAACAATCAATATCTCTAAAACTTGAACTGTTGGGGTGCCTTGCGGCCTGCATTAGGGAACCTCTGGTAAAAGGTGTTAAATGTTTTGCATAGTTGTTTGGTTTGTTTGGTGCTGATGACATGTGGTACAGATAAATTAAGTCTTAGGTTTTTTGAGCCAGGTAGAACAATAAATAGCATAAGACATAAGGATAACACAGGTATACAAATAGTATTGATGCAGCCTGGAGTATTAGGGTATCGCTGGTCTGGGGTGCCAGGGTGTTATAAACATTGGCTGATAGTAGCACTACGCCCTCTAATGTAGCAGTGGTGATATAGTGTACTTCGGGTCAGGGCCAGATTAACAATGGGGCGGATGGAGCTACAGCTCCAGGCCTTCACATAAAAATAGGCCCATCATCATGACAGCATGATGTTGACTGTCCATCTGCTGTCCACAAGGTCAGCCATAAATCATAAGTAGTAAAAAAAAATTCTAGTTCCCTCACAAAATTATGCTTTTTTTTTTTTCTTTTACCTATTTGGGGAGACATTGGGGCTGATAGTGTGGGGTGTGTACACACCCACATGGCACTGGCCACACAGTAATGGTTACACCTCCTTGGCTTCTCATAATAGGCCCTTGATCATTTTAAGCTCCAGGCCCATGTGACCCTCAATCCGGCCCTGCTTGGGGTACTCTCTGGACTCTGCAGGGCTGGTATATCTGAAGGGGTCTTAAAGGTGAGTCCATTCACTAGGAACACTAGGGAGGAAAGACCACCGGCTCAGTTATCTGTTGCACTGAAGTGGGAAGCAAAGCAGGAGCTCTCCTTACTCAACAGTCAGGAAATCTGGCTAGCACACAGGTAGCAGTGTTTTAGGACCTCACAATTGCAGACTGACAGGAACTTAGGTTGCACACTGGTAACAGGATCTCAGAAACCCAGGATAGCACACTCATTACAGGATGCCAATACCTCAGCATTGCACACTGAGAACAGGGAGCCAGGAATGTAGGATTGCCTTTTGGTTAAATCTGTCCATTCTTTATAAATGGCTGCTTATTAGGCATGTACTGTTGTCCCAGATTTATTGTGATTGGGCAAATTTGCAGTGTCTCATGATCATTAATTTAGATATGTCTGTAAATAGTTGTAAACTTCTCAGCAGACCTTTGTCCAGTTTATCTGGCTTTCTTGAGAATCAGTACTTTAGTTTGATAATGGTGAATATTCAAGATGACCTTTCCGGGGTCTTCTTTGGGGTTGATTAAGGTTTGGGCAATATACTTTTTTTAATCTCTTCTATCATTTGGTTGTGCATTGAGGCTTAGGTTAGTAGGGCAGCAAAATATTTTGAACCATTTCTTCTTACAATTATTGTGCCCCTGTGGATAGTAAGAGACCACAGATTTTTATATTATTCCTGCGATATCTATTCACGAAATTGGCAATCTTATTCTGCAAGACACTAGGGTGCCAGATTGATCTTATTGAGCTTTAAGTTTATAATGGGATGTGCAAATTTATAAAACTTTCTTTCAATATTATAGGCACACATCTTACCAAATATGCCAGACAATATGTTAATTTACAAAACAATAAAAGTAGTGCATTACATATAATGCATTATGCACGTGAATCTAATTGCAATTTACAGAAAAGCCATGTTCCACCCACATATAACATTTCTTGATTATAGGGTGGTTTTGGGAGTTTTGCTTCATTGTGCACCACCATGCAAAATGCAGTAATGGTGCGCACACACTGGGCGATATTACTGAGCGATTGCACGATTACGACATCGCTCAGTAATTGTGCACAAATCGTGCAGTATAATGACGGAAACGACCAGCGATGCACGCTCGATAACGACAGATTGTGCATGTTCAGTGATGAGGGAGTGACTGATCGTTCAGTGTAGGCACTACAGAGGATCAGGAACGACTGTACGATTATGATGTCATAATCGTACTGTCTTTCCTAACCGCCCAGTGTGTATGCACCTTAAGTATTTTGTAGAAGTGGGATGTAATGCTGTGTGTCTTCCTGCTAAAGAGGGAGATCCCCCATAAATGTGATTTCTTCACCAAACTCAAATATGCTCCTACCATAAAATAAATCTAATTTTTACATGTCCTAGGAGATTGTGCAAAACATTTGTTGACCTTGCAGTTGTATGTCCGGGGAGGAAGGGATCTCTAGCCACATTTGACCACTGTTAAAAGAAAAAAAACGACTTTTAAATCCACAACATTGACAGATGAAGTGATATTGTTTCTCTTGTAAAAGTAGGTGCTGATTGACATTCCGGGGGCAGATCTAGACAATAAAGGAGATTTTTTTACACATCTGACAAGGGAGCAATGAATTCATTAGCTAGGGTATATTAAAAGGGAAAGAGGCTCCTATTTTAATTCTGCTTATGAAGTCCCTGGAAGCTGGTGAAACGTAGGGAATATTTGGACCACTGATAACCTACATTGCTCTTTAACACACTATGCTATATATAGCTATGAGATTAGTATATATATTTTTTTAAATTGAGTGTTAAAACATATTACACCAACAGGATATGTTTTGTCTCGCTTCTGAATCTTGATATAAATTATATCATCCCTGGATAGGTCTGACAAGGACCCAAACTAAACCGAGATAAGCAAATTGTTTAATTCACTCTGGTACTCATTTTGAAATATTATCATGATTGTCTCATCAATACAGTATAATACGATCTTCCTGACTTCCAAAATGTATACTTACTGAAGGAGTAATCAACAATACTTGGGGCCTGATTCAGCACGATTGCAATTACGTACGCAGATCAAGCGATTATTAGCCATTGCCTATATACCGCACTGCACATGCACGGCGATCGCAGAGTAAGTGACAGGCGTGAGTGTTTGGGGGTGGTGACGGGGGAGTGGTTGCAGAAACGCGGACCTGCCTGTCCGTTTGAAAGGTGTTGCACTGGCCTGCATAAATTAGCCACTGTGATTGCTTACTCAGCTTGATGAGACGTGGTCGATGACGCTCCTTTACTAATTATGCACTCCCATTAAACACCCTTTTGATCATTAGGCACGCTTGCGTTCGGATCTCCACTCCCCCGTTTTCAAGCACCTTCCCCTGTTACCACCCACAAACGGTACATTCTGTCAATCAAATTAGCAGCCCCTCGCTGTTTTACGAGTGCACGATTTCCGACCACAACGACTGGTTTGCGCATGTGCATTATGACCCATACGCATGTGCAATTTTGCAAACATCGCTCAGAGTGAATCAGCGGCCGCTTACGAGCGGCTCTGAATCAGGCCCACAGTGCGTTCTTGCCTGCTTATGGCTCCTTCCACCCTTTGGTGTGGAATCGAGGTCCATTCGCTATCGTGCGAATCACGGTGGCGTGATATCAACTGCGAGCCCCCAACTATGAATACCCTTAAATTGCTAGAGAGAAATAATCGCTGTCCAGACAATAATTGTGGTTCCAAAGCACAAAAATTCGTATTGCATTCAAAAAGAAAGATACACGCTTTGATCTAGCACAATTAGCGCAAAGGCAATTAAATACAGAAATAAGATACAGCCCAATACATACATGCACTGGTCCCAGCATACAGTCATCAGTCCAGAAGCCTGTGTCATCCAAGAAGAATGGCTGTATGTTGGGACCAGCAAGCAGGCTACATACTCTGTAGAACACAGATAACAACCATGTAGACAGACAAACACAATTCCATTGGTTCTTGCTCTTGGTCTTTGTAGTATGATGTAGTTCATAGGACAGTTCATATTTTGTCACTAGGGGTATGTCCCAGTTCCTCAGATGTTGCTTTGTGATGTGGTTTTCCCGCCGAAGAACTGGTTACTTTAAACTATTAAAAAAACACTTCATACAGCTTTACATTCTAACCACTAATTTCATATAGCTCATATCTTGCGAACACATGATGCGATTTCCTTGTGGGTCGAACCGGAAATCTGCAAATAAACAGTGATTTAGAATGGTACCAAACATGATATGTCTACTATATTATGTACCTTAATATTGTATACATTACACTTCACAACATAAGAATGCGCTAAAATAACCTCTAATATTAAGCTTTGAATGTGGAGGAACCTTTTTATAAGTTTTGATATGTGTAAGTGTGAGAATATTGTGTGAAGTCGCGAATATGCATGGTGCGTTAATGTGTAGAGTGCTTTGATATGGGGTATGGTAGGACTTTCAACAATATGCAGTTGCAATGCAGACGCACGACGCTAATAATCTAATAAAGCATCGTATTCAATGGTTTCGTGCTGACGACGCAAGATGGCGTCGTCAGGGGCAACACAAGATCGCGTCGCCAGATATTAACTTAAGATCTGGTCTCAGCCAATCGTCCAGCTTCGACAGTCCGCCCTTTGATAGCAAACAATACGCTATCACACACTGGTCTTAAATTTATTCAGTCATTCACTATGAAATTTTATTTAAAATTATGTTATGGGATGGCGCAATGTGGTCATTAAACCATCAATAATGTGTCCCAGGGAGGGACATAAAACTACCCTTATATGCACACCCGCGGATCTCGGAAGATCATGGGAAAGATGTGGGGATGCATCTAACCTATAAAGGAAGTCTTGAAGGGGATAGGGACTTACATTATTTAGGATGTTTAAAATAACATTTAATAATACATTTCATGCATGGCTAAATCTATACATCATCTGATGGTACATTCTAGTTCAGGATTGTAATGCAGTTCTTCATTTACCTTAGTATGCATACTATTACTACTAACCACCATCATAATTTAATTCTCCTGGTTTACCTTAGCATTAAATTTTCTACACTTCAACACAGCAGGAACACATCTGACACATAAGCCAATTACTAAGATGACAACCAATATGAGGATCAGGAGTTTACCTACACTGGCAACCATTTCCTGGACCCACTCTCCTAGACTGGAGAACAATTTTACAAGGTTCAACCACGAGAACCACTCTTCTACCTTTTCCTCTACCTCAGTCAATGAGGCATTATGGTTCTTTCGGAATTCCCATTTCAGCTGCAGAATCTCATCCATCTTCCAGTCTATCACCTCCTTGGGATCGCCAGTATTATTTGTGATATAAGTGCAACACTTGACACCAATTTGGGTGGCCAGAGTCACACAGTATCCACCAGTAACACCTGTTAAATAATTTAATACTAGTCTATGTTGCACAAGTTCTTTCTTATAGGCCTGTAGCTCCTTACCAGTGTACCTGAACGTGTCATCATACATCTCGGTGATATTATCTATTAATTTAGCAAGGTCTTGGATGTATCTAAAATTTAAAGTACCTCGAGCGATCCTGGTGGGATCTAATGCTACCAAAATTTGGAAGCCAGTTGTTTCGCTAATCAACTTTGTGGCTGTATGTACATCACCAGGTTTCATATTTCTTTTGTCTCTGTGTTCATACTGTGTGTGAAGATATGGTGATGGTGTGTTTTTATGAATATCCAAGCATTTCACCATGTGTAAGAGTCATAACCTCTGGGAGTACCCTTCCCAGATAACATAAACCTTCAGAACTCGGAGTGAGCCACTTGTACGCTTTCCTTCCACATATATAATACACATCATCTGGGAGGACTTAGGAAATAGAATGCATCATTACCATTAAACACATTTCTCTGACAAAGGATCCTATCCCAGGTTCTCCCATTTGGCTAATACATGCCTTTGATTGTATAATATCTGCACAGTACCCTACTGGTACCCTGCCAACCATCTCCTTGATGGGACTACGAGTATACCTATACTGGAAGTATCTCCCACTGTAAGTAATGTTATGTACAAGTTTATCATCTAGTTGTCCATTATCAGCTCTGAGTGAGAAGGTCATTGTTTGATTGTTCCCGGTCACCTCCCAGTTTCCTGGTTTATTGGAATTGGTGAAATTAAAACATAAGAGAGTTCTATCTACCTGGTACGGGTGAAGCTTAAAATTTGGAGGTTTGGACTTCCCGTCCAGCGTTTTTCCCCTTATGTAATCCAAGAACCTCAGAGACATTTAAAGGGAATGGTACTAACTTACATTATGTTGTCCCTGAGGCACATGAGTGCAAACCCAACACTCAGTCTCATTTAAAACCATACCCACTAAGGAATGGTAATCCTCTAAAGGATGCTCGCCCAAATACAGGTTATTCTTGGCCTGGCATCGCTGGATGCACTTTTCATCAATTAGAGATCCACAGTTTGCACACATACAGTATTCCTCAGACAATAGACCTTCATACTGACTACGAGTTTCTAGAATGACAGATCTCTTAATTACTGTACTGAGGCCCTGATTCAGAGCCGGACGCTCTGACAGAGCGCTCGCTCTGAATCAGGGCCGGGCTTTTTTTTTAGATCGGCCTCCTGGCCGCTCACATAGCTGTGAGTGGCCACCCACAGCTATAGCGAGCGGCCAGGAAGATGGTCGCAATGGTCAAGACCATCACGACTATCGGGCTTGCGACAAGACTCTTGTGGTAGGGTCTCATTGCCGCAAGCCCCAGAGAGCTTTCGACTCAAACAGAGCCGAAAGCTCTCCCACTGACATCACTTGTGATGTCAGTGGGGCTGCCCCCAAGATGGTAGGCATTCTCATGGGAACACCTCCATCTGGGCAGCCACTCCCCTGGTCCACCCACCAAAGGGGGCGTGCTGTTACTCAACATCGACAGCACTCCCCCTTTGGTATGATACCCAGAGCGACGGATTGCCCATCGCTATCCGGGTCTCGCGCATACGCACGACGGAGCCAGCTCTGTCGTGCGCATGCTCTCTGGGCCACCATCGACCAGGTTGCGAGCACTCAGCGCTTATGACCGGGTCTGAATCAGGCCCTGAGTTTGGTCAGATACCTCCCTTGTGAATGTTTTGCTCCTTCTCCCGACTCCACTCCATCGGTATCACCATCGACCTCTACCTCCATCATCTGTTCACCGTTACAGAAACAAGACATCCCAAACCAAACAAGGATGATGAGAACTCTGGAAGAAAATAGGAACGCAACCCCAGCCCGCCACTCCATTGCTGGAATAATGGGCTGTAAATTTCCCTAGCTCAGGTATCTCACTGCAGTCTTTAACTCTCCAGGAACAAGCTCGCTATTGACAGGTCTGCGTTATCTGCCTTGACTCCGCCTTGTATCTCCACCGGATAGTTGACCTTCCTGCAGTGAGTGGAATTTACCCAGGTATCTCTCTCTGCCACTTTCAAGGATGTCGTACTTGTCAGCAACACTTGATATGGACCTTCCCACCAATCTGTCAGACAACCTGAACGTAAGAAATTTCTGATCATAACAAATTCTCCAGGTTCAACATCATGACAGTTTGTTTCTGGCATATCAGGTGACTACAATTTCAAATTCTGCTGCTGCTGTTTCAACTGTTTACTCATTGTTATAAGAGACTTCACAGTAACCTCGTTGTTACTCTTCAAATCTTCCTGTGGACTTACAATCAGATGAGGTTGTCTCCAAAACAGTATCTCAAAAGGGGACAAATTAAGAAGGGGTCTAGGAGTTGTCCTGATGCTATGAAGGATTAGCGGTAAGGTTTCTGGCCAACCTAATCCAGTTTCAGCCATGATCTTACTCAATTTGTTTTTAATAGTACCGTTCATCCTCTGCAGGGGTGTGAAGCCTACTATTAATACCCATTAACTTACACATGTACTGGAAGACATCACCAGTGAAATGAGTACCCCTATCACTTTCTATGATTCTAGGGATACCAAACCTGCATAAAAATTCCTGAACGATCTTCTTAGCAGTAAACGCAGCACTATTAGTGGCAGTAGGATATGCCTCTACCCAATTAGAAAACACATCTGTACAAACTAATACATACTTGAGATTCCTGCAGGGTGGTAATTGGATGAATTCAATTTGTATTACCTGAAAAGGTCCGTCTGTCGGAGGGATGTGATATGGCTCAGTCGGTATTGTCTTCCCGACATCCTTCCTCAAGCAGGTCAGGCAGGACATTGCCCTTTTCTCAGCTTGAGAAGAAAAGTCTGCTACACACCAATATGCTCTGACTAACTTGCACATACCTTGTTTACCTAGGTGAGTCAGACCATGCGCAGTCTCAGCCAAGCTTGGGTAGTATGCCTTGGGAGCCACCGGCTTACCTTGTCCATCTCTCCAGAGTCCAGAGGACTCTTGCCCACATCCCTTTGATTTCCAGACTACCTTTTCCTGAATGGAACACAAATTTTGCATCTCAATTAATTTCTGCGTGTCAATCATTTGAAAAACCATCATCTTATCAACTGGTATGTTAACTCTTAACCCTGCTGCCAATTTGGCAGCTTCGTCTGCTCTATTATTGCCCAGTGACACTGGGTCTTCTTCACATGTATGGGCTTTACATTTGATGACAGCTACTGCCTATGGTAGTTGGATTTCTATCAAGAGTCCTTTTATGTGGTGTGAGTTTGCAACTGGTGTGCTTGCTGCTGTCATAAAATTTTGGAGACGCCAAAGAGCACCAAAATCGTGGACTATCCTGAAGGCATACCTAGAGTCAGTGTAGATATTAGCTGACTTACCTTCTGCCAGTTCACACGTTCTCCTTAATGCCACCAGTTCAGCAACCTGTGCTGAAATAGGTGGACCAAGTGGTTTGGCTTATACAACATCATAATCATTTACAAGGGCATAACCTGTGCATAATTCTCCTGTGTCAGGTTGTCTATGACAACTCACATTCGTGTAAAATGTCACATCTACATTTTCTAATGGTGTATCACGTACGTCAGTTGTTGCAGTAAAGGTCTGATTCAAATATTCCATACAATCATGTGCATCAGTATACCTACAAAACTCACCTTCCACCAGCGACTCACCTCTCTCCACCCTTTGTGCATCCTGAGGCACATACGGTAAATACGTTGCTGGGTTTAACGTACTGCACAGTTTAATGGTGATATTTGCAGGTGCTATTAGAGATAGTTCCCATTTCGTGAACCTAGCTGAGGAAACATGTCTGGTTTGGGCAGAGTTCAGCAAAGCAGATACAGCATGGGGTGTATAAACAATTATATCATGGCCTAATACTACATCCTCACTCTTACTGACCAAAAGAGCAGTTGCTGCTACACTTCTTACACACGTTGGGAGTGATCTTGTCACAGTGTCCAATTAGGCACTGTAGTATGCTACAGGTCTACTAGCATCACCATGTTTTTGTTTGAGGACACCTGCTGCACAGCCATCAGCTTCCGTACAATATAAATCAAAAAGTTTTTCGTAATCTGGTATTCCCAATGCAGGTGCTCTTGTCAGACTATCCTTAAGGTTAAGGAAAGCTTGCTCTGTTTCCTCAGTGTGTGTGACATGGTCGGGTTTTGAGGAAGAAACTAAACCCTGCAATGGTAAAGCCAAAATAGAAAAACCTGGGATCCACATTCTGCAATATCCACATATTCCCAAGAAGGTACGGATTTGCTGTTGATTTTGCAGTAGTGTCATGGTCTGTATGGCCTGTATTTGGTCGGTTGTCAAATGTCGTAGGCCCTGGGTTAAACAGTGTCCCAAGTATTTAACCTTAGTCTGGCATGGCTGTAATTTGTCCTTAGCAACCTTGTGTCCTGTCTGAGAGATGGAGCAACAAAAGTTTAGTATCATTTAAACAGCTAAATTTGGCACTACAGGGAATTGGCTCACAACTACCTTATTAACCCCTCTAAGGTCCTGTACTAGCCTATAACCCCTCCCACCACTCTTCTTCACAGGAAAGATGAGACTGTTGGCTACACTAGCTATACGGACTAAAATCCCCTGCTGGAGCAATCTCTCAATTATGGGATACACCCCGAGCTCCACCTCTGGTTTTAAAGGGTACTGAGGGATTTTTGGAGCCTGTCTTCCCACCTTTAAGTTGATCATTACAGGAGCTACATTTGCCATTAATCCAGTGTCCTGTCCATCTTTGGTCCAAAGGGAACCCGGTATTTGAGATAACATCTCCTTTACATGTGATGGACTTTGCTCTAGGATGGTAGAGTGAAGCATTAACCTTTGTGGAGTGTCCAATATATCCCTTACCTCATGCGCAACTCTCTCTGGGATATCTAAAAATATACCATCAGGGGTACAATAAATGACATCCCATTTTACACAACAAATACCTTCCAGTAGGTTTGTAGGAGCCGCTGCTGCCAGGAGAAAGGAATGCCTGGTATGCAATGGCCCGATAGTAACCTCTGCAGATTTGGTTAAAGGATAATGCTGCACTTTACCCGATACACCCATTGCTGGTACTGTCTTGCAGGTCACCTGTAAAGTGGATGGAGATTTTAACACTGATCTGGTCGCCCCTGTGTCTACAAGAAAAGTATGTTTAGTACCAGCTACATCAACCGTCATTACAGGTTCTTCACTAGTACTCCCAGTTAACCTGACTGGCTGTAGACTACAGGTGTGAATGCTAACAGGTACAATGCTTCTCACTCTGTGTTTCATGCTTCCTGAGGATGTTTTTGTCATGTTCAATAGCAGTTTCCATGAGGGTGTCTACCATAATTCCCCTCCACCCAGGATGTGAGGTCTGAACTCTGGTCTTTAGATTGTCTTTAAGACCATCCATAAGTACTGTGATGACCATTTCCCTGTGGTGCGTGCTATCTTTTATGTCCTCTATCCCAGTGTACTGGGTAATAGTCTGCAGCGCTCTGCTGAAATAATCTTCTGCAGACTCACTCTCCATCTGCTTCATTGTAAAAATTTTACTCCAGTTAACTACCACTGGAAAATATACGGCCAATTGGGTGATTATGCAGGTTATGTTGTCCTGATTACTTTCGTCAGTTAAGGGACTATCTCGCCAATCTTTTTTTTTTTGGCTCATAAGCAATACCTAAATTTTTTATAAATCTCTGACACTTTGCTAACTCTTTCCTAGGGTCAGGGAAATCTGTCATTATGGAATATAGTTCCGCTCTCGTCCATGGACAATGCATTGCTACCTCCCTTGTAGGCACCACACCACCTGTGTCCGGATTCCCATTGGGAACTGTTATTGTCTGGACTAGATGCATGCCTACCACACCATTACCTTTGGCCTTGGTACCTGGGGGGTTCAGTCTATTACTGCAATGTATAATAGTATTTACACCAGCTTCCGCTATGGCTTCTGCAGGTGGTAGCACTTCTGCTACTACCATTGGTGAGGCCATTTCTTGTACCTGCTGTGGAAGAACATTTAACATTTGAACTGCATGGGAAATGGCTGACATTACAACAGGTGCATCATCTGCTTCATAGACATTTTCCTTATAATTACTCAGGAGAGGGTACAAGTTATTTGTTAAATTTTTATCATTTTTGTTATGGGCTGTATCTTCACTATTCACCGCGTAGAGCAGTGGAGGTGCACCGGCGCTACTAACTGTACTTTCGGCAATGCTACCTTGCCGTGCGTACATACTCCCTTGTGGCATGCACACGACGCTATTTAGCGTTGCGTGCGTGCTCCCTTGCATCATGAGCGCGATGCTATTTTACGCCGCATGCACACTGCTAAGCCACATGTTCCCCTCATGCTGCCACATCTTCAAGCAATCATTATATTTTACTCTTTTCTTCAGAGATTTCACCACACAGATGCTATCTCTAACATTGTTCAATATTTCCACATCAAAACTGCCAATCTTCGGAAATGGTTTCACACACTTCCTCGTCATATTAACCCATACATCACAATGCGTAGTTGCATATGCTCCGTACTTTGTATGCATTATATGCCATGCCGAACCTGTCGGTCCTTCCAAAAGCAGCGCATCATCTAACATTTCCACTGTTTGTTTAGCACCCATCTTGCGACAAAATTCTGAACTTTTCAATAGAGATTTAGACTGGTGGACGAATTCACAGGCTGTGTCCACTCACCTTCACCTGCTGTGTACAACCAACTCGCTAATCGTTACAGTCAACCTACACAACAAGCAGCAGAATACCGCCTATACAATATTCTGCCTTCCGATAGGGAACACACAGTACCCGTAACCAATGGGAACACAAAGTACCCCTAACCAATGGGAACACACAGTACCCCTAACCAAATACCTTTTCGAGTACTTTCCACTGCTAGAATTTAAGAGTTCCAATAACCCTCACCCTTTTCAGTGCTTTCCTCCACCACAACTCAGTTCACTACCACGGTCTGCCCCAACCGTGCGGTTCAGTCACAATGCCCAAAGAACCTAACTGATCAATGGACTTTGCGAACACACAGTACCCCTAGTAATAGGGAACACACAGTACCCCTATTCTGCAATACACCTGCTATGTGTACCCTAGGAAACACACAGTAACCTAGCTCTAGGAACACACAATACCCCTAGCAATAGGGAACACACAGTACCCCTATTCTCATCACAAATATACGTTTATCATGCACCTTTTCTGCGCAGAAAAGAAATTAAACTTTTTCTCAGATATGGCAGTATGATTAAGAGACTCAAAACAATGTAATCACGCTATCAATACAACAATGCAATCTTAAACAATATGTTTGAACACATGGCAGCAATACCGGAAACACGTATACGCTATTGTGCGCCTAGTCGCATACGCAATAATACATGAAAGCGCGGAAATAAAAATTACGCTATTGTGCAACTAGTCGCATACACAATAATGTGACTAACACACACAGCACGGACAGACAATAAAAGAAACAAACCTTTTCTCCTGTCCCCAGGTTCCTAATCAGCGCCCCTTAAGATCACATAATAAAGGACATCGATTCCACAACACTGAATGGTAGCAGGGTTTCGAACACAGGGCCTGATTCAGAGCCGGACGCTATTTGCGGACGGTCGTTCTAAAAAATGGTCCGGATATTTAATTGAGCACTCGCTCTTTGCGGTGTGTTGACACCTCTATATCTGAGCGAGCGTTCGAAAAATGCGCTCACTAATTTGTAAAGACGCCCCTTTGCCATTCGCATCACAAGTCATCTCTGGTATTTATTAGATTAATCGGGAACATCGAAAGGCATCTGAACTGTTCGCAGTGGTTGTGGTAGGATTTTCTTACTGCTATCACTGCGAGCAGTTCAGGCTAAAAGACAACCAAGTGACGTGGTCGATGACGCTCCTTTACTAATTATGCACTCCCATTAAATGCCCTTTTGACCGTTAGGCATGACTGCGTTCCGATCTCCACTCCCCCGTTTTCAAGCACCTTTCCCTGTTACCACCCACAAACAGTACATTCTGTCAATCAAATTAGCAGCCCCTCGCTGTTTTACGAGCACACGATTTCCGACCGCAATGGTTTGCGCATGCGCATTATGACCCATACGCATGTGCAGTTGTGCGAACATCGCTCAGAGCGAACGAGCGGCCGCTTACGAGCGGCTCTGAATCAGGCCCACAGTGCGTTCTTGCCTGCTTATGGCTCCTTCCACCCTTTGGTGTGGAATCGAGGTCCGTTCGCTATCGTGTGAATCACGGTGGCGTGATATCAACTGCAACTATGAATACCCTTAAATTGCTAGAGAGAAATAATCGCTGTCCAGACAATAATTGTGGTTCCAAAGCACAAAAATTCATATTGCATTCAAAAAGAAAGATACACGCTTTGATCTAGCACAATTAGCACAAAGGCAATTAAATACAGAAATAAGATACAGCCCAATACATACATGCACTGGTCCCAGCATACAGTCATCAGTCCAGAAGCCTGTGGTCATCCAAGAAGAATGGCTGCATGTTGGGACCAGAAAGCAGGCTACATACTCTACAGATAACAGATAACAACCATGTAGACAGACAAACATAGGGCTTGATTCAGACCCGCTCGCGAGCGGGTCGATGTTGCCCAAGTGTGCATGCGCACGGCGGAGGCGGCTCCTTCGTGCGCATGCGCTAGACCCGAATGGGTCTCGCACCAAAGGGGGCATGCTGTCAATGGTGATTGACAGCACGCCCGCTTTGGTGGGCCTGCCAGGGGCGTGGCTGCCCAGACGGAGGCGTTCCCATGAACGCCACCGTCTGGGGCCAGCCCCACTGGCATCACTAGTGATGAGCCAAAAGCACTCCAGGGCTTGGCACTCCAGGGCTTGCGGCAGACGAGACCCTACCACAAGGATCTCGTCGCAAGCCCGATGGTCGCGATGGTCTTGACCATCGCGACCATCATTGTGGCCGCTCGCTATAGCTGTGGGTGGTCACCCACAGCTATGCGAGCGGCCAGGAGGCCGCTGCAAAAAGTAAGAGGGCCTGCCCTGATTCAGAGCGAGCGCTCTGTCAGAGCGTCCGGCTCTGAATCAGGGCCATAATTCCATTGGTTCTTGCTCTTGATCATTGCAGTAAGTTTTGATATGTGTAAGTGTGAGAATATTGCGTGAAGTCGCTAATATGTGTGGTGCGTTTATGTGTAGAGTGCTTTGATAAACAGCGCAACTGTGCGCTGTGCGTCTTATATATTTTATGTTTTATTTAATGTGCGTATGGGGTATGGTAGGACTTTCAACAATATGCGGTAGCAATGCAGACGCACGACGCTAATAATCTAATAAAGCATCGTACTCAATGGTTTCATGCTGACAACGCAAGATGGCATCGTCAGGGGCAGCACAAGATGGCGTCGCCCGATATTTACTTAAGATCTGGTCTCAGCCAATCATCCGGCTTTGACAAGGTATTAGTGAAAACAGCAGATCAAAATACTGCCTCCTTACACATTTAACCTCAACATTATCTTTTACATCTCCATTTTCCTATCAATGAACTGGCTTTAGGTGTTCTGCGTAGACACAAGTGACATCCCTACTCATCAAATATAAACATACATCATACGAGACCATCGCGACCATCGAATTTGCGAGCCGGAGCCTGCGGTTGAGGTTTTCAACCGCAAGCTCCGGAGTGATTTTGGCTCTGTCAGAGCCAAAATCACTCCCACTGACATCACTAGTGATGTCAGTGGGCCGGCTTCTGACGGGAGGCGTTCCCTTAGGAACGCCCCCGTCAGGGAGGCACGCCCCCGGCACGCCCACCAAAGGGGGCGTGCTGTCAATCAACATTGACAGCACGCCCCCTTTGATCGGACACAACGAGCGAAGGACTTTCCTTCGCTCGTCGCGTCTGGCGCATGCGCACGACGGAGCTCCCTCCATCGTGCGCATGCTCAGTCCATAACATCGACCCACTTGCGAGCGGACAGCCGCTCGCGAGTGGGTCTGAATCAGGCCCTGTGTGCGCAGTAGCCGCACGTGCATCAACAAAGTAGTGCCAAGCGTGCGCCTGTGTCTTAAGTAAAGGGCCGGCTGGCTTGACCGTTAAAGGGTGCTGTAACCCCCAAAGTACACTCCAGTCCAAACCAAAAAAAAAATTATTTTCTGTGTTTGTGAATTGTGTGCGCAGTAGCCGCACGTGCATCAACAAAGTAGTGCCAAGCGTGCGCCTGTGTCATAAGTAAAGGGCCGGCTGGCTTGTCCGTTAAAGGGTGCTGTAACCCCCGAAAGTACACTCCAGTCCAAACCAAAAAAAAAATTATTTTCTGTGTTTGTGAATTGTGTGCGCAGTAGCCGCACGTGCATCAACAAAGTAGTGCCAAGCGTGCGCCTGTGTCATAAGTAAAGGGCCGGCTGGCTTGACCGTTAAGGGTGCTGTAATCCCCGAAAGTACACTCCAGTCCAAACCAAAAAAAAAATTATTTTCTGTGTTTGTGAATTGTGTGCGCAGTAGCCGCACGTGCATCAACAAAGTAGTGCCAAGCGTGCGCCTGTGTCATAAGTAAAGGGCCGGCTGGCTTGTCCGTTAAAGGGTGCTGTAACCCCCGAAAGTACACTCCAGTCCAAACCAAAAAAAAAATTATTTTCTGTGTTTGTGAATTGTGTGCGCAGTAGCCGCACGTGCATCAACAAAGTAGTGCCAAGCGTGCGCCTGTGTCATAAGTAAAGGGCCAGCTGGCTTGACCGTTAAGGGTGCTGTAACCCCCGAAAGTACACTCCAGTCCAAACCAAAAAAAAAATTATTTTCTGTTTGTGAATTGTGTGCGCAGTAGCCGCACGTGCATCAACAAAGTAGTGCCAAGCGTGCGCCTGTGTCATAAGTAAAGGGCCGGCTGGCTTGACCGTTAAGGGTGCTGTAACCCCCGAAAGTACACTCCAGTCCAAACCAAAAATTTTTTTATTTTCTGTGTTTGTGAATTGTGTGCGCAGTAGCCGCACGTGCATCAACAAAGTAATGCCAAGCGTGCGCCTGTGTCATAAGGGCCGGCTGGCTTGACCGTTAAAGGGTGCTGTAACCCCCAAAAGTACACTCCAGTCCAAACCAAAAAAAAAATTATTTTCTGTGTTTAGCCGCACGTATATATCAAATCGATATAACATAAATGGAGGACCAAACTTTCTCCGATAAAAATAAAATAGAGAAAGATCAAGAACCACTTCCTCCTAGTGCTGAAGCTGCTGCCACTAGTCATGACATAGACGATAACATGCCATCAACGTCGTCTGCCAAGGCCGATGCCCAATGTCATAGTAGAGGGCACATACAATCCCAAATGACAAAGTTCAGGAAAATGACCTTGAAAAAAACATTTAAATCAGCTGAAGAGAAACGTAAACTTGCCAATATGCCATTTACGACACAGAGTGGCAAGGAACGGCTAAGGTCGATCCCTAGTATGTTCATGACTAGTGGTTCAGCTTCACATGACGATGGAAGCCCTCCTCCCACTAAAAAAATCAAAAGAGTTAAGCTGGCAAAAGCACAGCGAAGAACTGTGCTTTCTAAGAAGATATCACAAATCCCCAAGGAGAGTCCAAGTGTGGTGGTGGTTGCGATGCCTGACCTTCCCAGCACTGGACAGGAAGAGGTGGCTCTTTCCACCATTTGCACGCCCCCTGCAAGTGCTGAAAGGAGCACCCACAGTCCACTTGCTGATATGCAAATTGAAGATGTCACTGTTGAAGTACAACAGGATGAGGATACTGGTGTAGCTGGCACTGAGGAGGAAGTTGGTGAGGAGGATTCTGATGGTGATGTCGTTTGTTTAAATCAGGCTCCAGGGGAGACAGTTGTTGTCCGTGGGATGAAAAAGCCCATCTTGCCTGGGCAGAAGACCAAACATTCCACCTCTTTGGTCTGGCAATATTTCTATCCAAATCCAGACAACAACTGTCTTGCCATATGTACCATATGTAAAGGTGAAATAAGTAGGGGTAGGGATGTCAACCACCTAGGAACATCCTCCCTTATACGGCACCTGCAGCGCGTTCATAAAAAGTTACTGTCAAGTTCAGAAACTTTGGCTAAGACCGTAAGCAGTCCAGGGACACCTAAATCCCGTTGTCCTGTTGTATCCAAGCGCCTGCAAACCACACCGTCAACTCCCTCCTCGTCAATTTCCTCCTTAGTCAGGATCGGAAGTAGTCCTGCAGGCCATGTCACTGGCATGACTGACTCTCCTATCCGGGATTCCTCCGGAGGTTCCTGCATTGCTACGCCTACTGCTGCCGCTGCTGCTGTTGCTGCTGCTGGGAGTCGTTCATCATCCCAGAGAGGAAGTAGGAACACCACTACTTTTACTAAACAATTGACCCTCCAACAGTCCTTAGCGAGGAGGATGAAGTACGACAGCAGTCATCCTGAAGCAAAACGTATAACTGAGGCCTTGACTGCTATGTTGGTGTTAGACGTGCGTCCGGTATCCGCCATTAGTGCAGTGGGATTTAGACAATTGATGGAGGTAGTGTGTCCCCAGTTCCAAATCCCGTCTAGATTCCACTTCACTAGGCAGGCGATACCGAGACTGTACAGAAACGTCAGAAAAAGTGTCCTCAGTGTCCTGAAAAATGCCATTGTACACAATGTCCACTTAACCACGGACATGTGGACAAGTGGAACAGGGCAGACTAAGGACTATATGACTGTGACAGCCCACTGGGTAGATGTATCACCTTACGCAGCAACAGCAGCAGCGTCACCAGTAGCAGCATCTCAGAAACGCCAGCTCGTTACAAGGCAGGCTACGCTGTGTATCACCGGTTTCAGTAAGAGGCACACCGCCGACAACCTCTTAGAGAAACTGAGGGAAATCATCGCCCAGTGGCTTACCCCACTTAGACTCTCCTGGGGATTTGTGATATCTGACAATGCTACCAATATTGTGCGGGCATTACATCTGGGCAAATTCCAGCACATCCCATGTTTTGCTCACACAATAAACTTTTTGGTGCAGAATTTTCTGAAAAGCGACAGGGGCGTGCAGGAGACGCTTTGGGTGGCCCGAAAAATTTCTGGCCACTTTCGCCATTCAGCGACTGCGTGCCGAAGACTGGAGCGCCAGCAAACACTCTTGAACCTGCCCCGCCATCACCTGAAGCAAGAGGTTGTGACGCGGTGGAACTCAACCCTCTATATGCTTCAGAGGATGGAGGAGCAGCAAAAGGCCATACAAGCCTATACATCCACCTATGACATAGGCAAAGGAGGGGGTATGCACCTGACTCAAGCGCAGTGGAGAATGATTTCCGTGTTGTGCAAGGTTCTCCAGCCCTTCGAACTTGCCACACGTGACGTCAGTTCAGACACTGCCAGCTTGAGTCAGGTCATTCCCCTCATCAGGCTTTTGCAGAAGCAGCTGGAGAAAGTGAAGGAGGAGTTAAGACGGAGCAATTCCGCTCGGCATGTGGGACTTGTGGATGAAGCCCTTCATTCGCTTTGCCAGGATTCCAGGGTGGTCAATCTGTTGAAATCAGACCACTACATTTTGGCCACCGTGCTCGATCCTAGGTTTAAAGCCTATGTGGTGTCTCTCTTTCCGGCCGACACAAGCCTGCAGAGGTGCAAAGACCTGCTGGTGAACACACTGTCAGCTGAAGCGGAACGTGACACGTCAACGGCTCCTTCTTCATTTTCTCCCGCAACTGGGGCTGCCAGGAAAAAACTTAGGTATCCTAAGCAACCCGCTGGCGGTGATGCAGGGCAGGCAGGACCAAGTTTGGACATCTGGTCCGGACTGAAGGACCTGGCAACAATTTCTGACATGTCTACTGTCACTGCATATGATACTGTCACCATTGACAGAATGGTGGAGGATTACATCGGTGACAGCATCCAAGTAGGCATGTCAGACAGTCCATACCTGTACTGGCAGGAAAAAGAGGCAATTTGGAGGCCCCTGTACAAACTGGCTCTATTTTACCTGAGTTGCCCCCCCTCCAGTGTGTACTCCGAAAGAGTGTTTAGTGCAGCCGGGAACCTTGTCAGCGAAAGGCGTAGGAGGTTGCTTCCTCAGAATTTGGAGAAGATGATGTTCATCAAAATGAATTATCAGCTCTTCCAGGGAGACCAGCCTCCAGAAGGTACAGAGGGACCTGTGGTGGTGGATTCAAGTGGGGACGAGTTAATACTTTGTGAGGATGAGGATGTACACACTGAAGAGGGTGAGGAATCGGTGGATGAGGAGGATGAGGATGACATCTTGCCTCCGTAGAGCCAGTTTGTGCAGGGACACATTAATTGCCAGCTTGTTTTGTGGGGGCCCAAACGAACCAATCATTTCAGCCACAGTTGTGTGGCAGACCCTGGCGCTGAAATGATTGATTTGTTAAAGTGTGCATGTCCTGTTTATACAACATAAGGGTGGGTGGGAGGGCCCAAGGACAATTCCATCTTGCACTTCTTTTTTTTCTTTGCATTATGTACAGTTTGGGGCCTAGTTTTTCTAACTGCCATCCTGTCTGCCACTGCAGTGTCACTCCTAGATGGGTCACGTGTTTGTGCCGCCCACTCGTGTCGCTTAGCATAGTCATCCAGCTACCTCGGTGCAACCTTTTGGACATAAAAACACTATTGTGAGGTGTGAGGTGTTCAGAATAGACTGGAAATGAGTGGAAATTAAGGTTATTGAGGTTAATAATAGCATAGGAGCAGAAAAACCTACAAATTCTGTGATTTTAGCTGTTTTTATGCTTTTTTAAAAAAAAATACAGATCCAAAACACAAAACCCAGAACCCAAAACAAGGAAGGGTGGTTTTGGCAAAACCAATCCAGATCCAAAACACGAAGAAAGATCCAGATCCAAAACCAAAACACAAAACACGAAAAGTGGCCGATGCACACCCCTAATATATGTGTATGTAGTGTGTATATATCTGTATGTATGTGTTATTGTGTATATATGTGTATGTAGTGTGTATATATCTGTATGTATGTGTATGTAGTATGTATGTATGTGTTAATGTGTATATATGCATATGTAGTGTGTATATATTTGTATGTATGTGTTGATGTGTATATATGTGTATGTAGTGTGTATATATCTGTATATATATGTTAGTGTGTATGTATGTGTTAGTGTGTATGTGTATGTAGTGTGTATATATCTGTATGTGTATATATCTGTATATTTGTATGTAGTGTGTATATGTATGTGTTAATGTGTATGTATATATGTGTATGTATGTGTATGTATATATGTGTATGTAGTGCGTATATATCTGTATGTATGTGTCAGTGTGTATGTAGTGTGTGTGTATGTATGTATTAGTGTGTATATATGTGTATGTATGTATGTTTATGTATGTTAGTGTGTATATATGTGTATGTGGTATATGTTTAATATGCCGGCGGGCGGAATCCTGGACGTCGATATACTGACGTCGGATTCCCAACGCCCGGCATAATGCTGCAGACGATATACCGAAGACATCAGGATACTGACGTCAGCATCTCGACCCCCGCCATCCCGAAAGTAAGTATACGGGTAAGTATGATACTTAGCCTGGGATGGGGGGGTTAGTTTAGAAACCCCTGGGGGGAGATTAGGGTTAGGCACCCCCCCGGGGAGGGCTAGGCTACCGGGAGGGGGGGTTAGGGTTAGGCACCCCCCGGGGAGGGTTAGGTTTAGGGTTAGGCACCATGGGGGGAGGGTTAGGGGAGAGAGGGTGATGGTTAGGGTACTTACCGTCCCTGTCGGGATTGTAGACGATTGGGCTTCTGGTGTCGGTATTTGAATCGGAGGCTATTAAGCCGCTGGCTATTCATACCGAACCTGTGTATGTATGTTAGTGTGTATATATGTGTTAGTGTGTGTATACTGCATATGTGTTATATAGCATGTATATTTGTGTATGGGGTAATGTGTATATAATGTGTGTTATATATATTATATACATGTTATATACTGTATATAATATATATATATATATGTATGTGTGTGTTTTCCCCCCAGAAAATCCTGTGATTGTCCCTGTTCAATAATTCTTTTTTTTTTCTCTTTGGAGTCGGCACACGTGACTTCATGACGTCGCACAAAGCTGCTGGAAGGTAGAGGTCAGAGGAGCCGTGATGCGTGAGGAGCAGAGCCAGCCAGACCTGGAGGAGAAGAAGCCAGAAGAAAGGAGCACTCTTCAAGGCGATAAGGTAAGTCAGGACTCTTGAGACTTAGTGGTAGCAGGGAAAGGGAGAGGGGGGCCCAGGGGCCCTGCCTATATTGTCAGTCCCTGGCCCGAACATTTCTGATGGCAGCCTTGGTTCTGTGTCCGCAGCAGCAGCGATTGGTTTGGGAGACGCTGCCGGCAGTGCTTGGTTGCTGTGGACATGCCATATCATGGGTGGGTAGGGGCCCCAGTGCATTGCTTTGCCCTGGGCCCACACTGCTGTTAAGACAGCCCTGTGTTAAGCAACTACAAATTATTTTTCAATGCCTTATCAACAGTGACGTATCTAGGGGGGATCGGACCTGTGGCGCAGAGGAGGGGGGGAGCGCCGGCCACGTTTTAGGACTTCAGTCAGCAAGGAGTATGTTCTGCCCTACACAGTAACAAACACATTGCCGCCAGCGCCGGGTAGTACACTCTTACTACCTGGCAGCAGTGTGTTTGTTTTGGCAGCCAATGAGAGTCACACAGACTCTCATTGGCTGCTGCAGCCACTGCCGTAGCCGGGCTAGAGCTCACTCATGAGCTCCACCTTCCAGCTCCCACAGTGGGTGATGGGAGAGACATCATGATGTCTCTCCTATAGTGCAGAGCAAGATGAAAACAACAGTTATGCTTTCTTAATTAATCAGAAATAAGCTGCATTAGTCAACATCAAAGTTGTCGAGTGGTATTTGTTTAATTATCAAGGTTTGAAAAATATAATTAATATATCCTATTACATAATTTCTGCATGTTGAGCATATATGATAAAAGTTCAGAACACGGGACCCTTTGGATTAGCATAACTAAATTGCTACAAAATATCAGTAAACTTGTTCAGAGTATTAAGTAAACTAATTTAACACTTAAACTGCTATTTCTTACTAATACCTCTATCACATTTGTGTGCTGGGTCGCGCCCGGGATTTTGTTCATGCACCTATCCCAGGTGAGACCCGGCTAAGACTCCTTTCAAACTGGTGGCCTGACATGACATCACCTCCATCACGTGCTGAGCCGGTGTTGGCTCTTCCTATGCATTAAACGGGACCCGGGTTATCCATTCACACTGCACCACGAGCCTGGTTGAACACGTGTTCATCCGTTCTCGGGACCAGGGTTGAAATGCTTATTTCAATTTGGACCTTTCACACTGCACAATAACCCAGGTTGCTGCGCGTTCATGTGCAATAACCCGGGTTATTGCTTGTAGTGTGAAAGCGGTATAAGTAATGCATCAGTAAAATGTTATTTAGTAATGAAATACTTTTTTGTATCTTCTTATTCCTGTTAGGATCTGCGGTTAGTAGATCATCTTGGTTGCAGTTCCAAGTCTTTGTTGCTACTGGGACACTGCATTTAATCCTGTCTTGTCTGTGTTTAGCTTTTAGCCTGTCATTGCTGTCTGTTTGTGTGCTGATATCATGTGTTCAATAATTACACACTGTGTGCAGTATCAGCTGCACACTAGTTAATTTTCTTGTCTGTGTGTACAGGCCAGGTGCACACTAGTCTGTCATTAGAGAGACTTGCAGAGCTTGCACTGATTGGACCCTGTATTTGATAAATTTATGGCTAGCCCTTCACTCCATGCGTCCATGTGTCCAGAGTACGCAGCCCATCATGCGCTGCTCGTGTCAACCCGGCGGCACAGGCCGCACTACAACATCAGCTACTTGTGTCAACCTGGTGGTACAGGCCATATTATACCTTCAGCTGCTTGTCTCAACCAGGCGGCACAGGCCACCCTCCAGCGTGTTCAGTGCGCTGTCCGGCGTACCAACGGCAGTGACTTTCTTATTGTACAGATCTTCATCTGCCACATCTTGCCAAGTCATACCAGCCCTCAAGGCTGCTACACAGTCCAAAGGCTGCATCTTGCTAACGGGCTCACAGGCCGCTACCAGCCAAGTCAAACCAGCCCTCAAGGCTGCTACACAGCCCAAAGGCTGCATCTTGCTAACAGCTCACAGGCCGCTACCAGCCAAGACATATCAATTCTCAAGGCTGCTACATGGCCCAAAGGCCACATCTTATTCACGTATCACTAGCCGCAACTTGCCAAGGGTCCAACCCTCAAGGTTGCTACATGGCTCTAAAGCCGCACCGTGGTTACATCCTACAGGTCACAGTCTACCAAATTCTCCCTGACTAATCCTCTGATTCATAACAATTCCTTCATAATGCAACACTTTTCAGTGTCCTCAATGTTTGGAGGATACTTCCATGATTCCTGCTCATTCATTCCCTGACTAGTCAGCCAGTCAGGGAACGAATTAGCAGGCATCATGGAAGTATCCTCCAGACACTGAGGACACTGAAAAGTGTTCTATTTTACACTGACTTAAAAATCCCGGGATTTTTGTTAGTGTAAACAGATCAACCAGGGTCCAGTGACCCGGGGATCTGGCCCGGCTAGCTTGCAGGGTTTAGCAACGTTCGTTCCCATGTCACCCTGCAGTGTAAATGGCGCAACCCCGGGCACAATGACCTGGGGCGCGCTGCATGCTAGCTGATTGGCCGGCTTCAGTGGTGCTTGGAAATTACATCATCTCCAAGTGTCCACTGCAACCAGCGCTGGCCCAATCATTAGGAAGCAGTGAACCCCACCCACCCTCCCTGCTTCCAGACCACCGTGGAGTAAGGATGGAGGGGGTGGGAGGGGAAGAAGCACTACTCATCTGTGCCAGAGAGCCGAGTCAGTTCTGACCTGTCTCCGGTGTGAACGGTGCCAACCCGGACATAGCCCAGGTCAGCGCTGCAGTGTAAGAGGTGGTCTGTCTTGGGTCTGATCCGGGTTGCAAATGTGTTCCAAATCCGGGACTTTGGTGTAAAAGGGGTATTGGAGACTGCTCCCAGTATTTTCCCCGCCTTTTTACACAGCAGCTGCTGCTGTCCAAGCAGGGGCATATTAAGAGAGGAGAGGGTCCATATGCAGTCCCCGTCCGGGGGCCCCTCCTCTGTGAGGCTCTTTTTAACAAAGTACATCTTTGCAGGGTTTGGATACGATTTCCCATCGGTCAGAATACCGACAGCATCATCCTGACAGAAACCTGAGGCCTGAACATAAGTAGCCAATCCCTAACCCCTAACCCTCCCCCTAACCCACTTTTCCCGCAGCGTAACCCTAACCCCCCTAGTGCCTAACTCTAACACCTAAACCTAATACTTAGCGGCGGGATGCCGGTTGTCAGAATTCTGGAGCCAGGGATCCAGCACTGGTATACTGAGCACTGGTGGTAATCGCCTTTGCAGACTTAGAGGAAAATATATCAGGTTCTAGGAATGGTGAAAACAAAATAAATCTGAAATTACAATTAAGTGCCAGTGACTTTTGGCAGCAGTGTGAGGATGAGCATGATAAGACAGGAGGACTGCAGTTTGATACTCATCCTCAAAGGAAATATGAGGATAAAAAATACTCAGTCTCAAAGGTGCTTAAATGTAGATGAAATGTACCACCAAGAGATAAGCCTAAATCTGGCAACGGCAAAAGCTGTACAAGAGAATAACACAAACAATTACATTTGTCATGCTTCATTTTGGCAAGCCTGGTTAATATGGGTTATAGATGAGCTGTCTAGCTTAATTCAGGATAGGTTTACGTCCTGATTGGATTAGCACAGTGTCGGACTGGGGCATTAAGGGCCCACCAGGGAAATGCAGCAGCAGGGGCCCGCAGAAGGGGTGTGACTTACCATTGGGTAGGTGTAGTCATCCATGGAAGTGGCATGACCATCTCACAAAGTACACAGCATAATAATAGTCATTCTCAGATTTCCAGACACAGCACTGTGCCCAATTTAGTTCAATAAAGTTTAGTTGTGCACCATTTAGTCTAATAATAATATTCAGTGGCAGCATTATTAGAATAATAATAATAATCTGTGCCACCTTTAGTTCAATAATAATAACAACCGTAGCCCATTTTAGTCTAATGATAGTCTAATGATAGTATGTAACCACTATGCTTTTTACAGTCATTGACACACACTCTGTGCCTCTCACACACCGTGACACAATTTGTCACTCATACACTCTGACGCACACTCTGTCTCTCTTACAAACACTGTACCTCTTTCATACATGCCATGTTGGAGGGTCCTGGAGTGCCTCCAGATGAATCGGCCTAGAAATACATGAATGCATGACCCAAAGTGGTACTATTAACCTGCAGTGTAGGACCACCAGAGCAGAGACTCCTTGACGTGGCTGGTGGTTTACCATATGTTTGCAAATGTATGTAACTGATCTCTGCATTTTTTCTTATCATGTATGATGTAATGAGGCCCACACATCTACGATTGTATTGGTCCAATTCCCCATTCTGCCAACACCATGGTTTTGGGAATCAGGGAAATTCAACAGGTTGGAAATATCCAACTTGTCGATCCCGACCAAAAAATTATCGGAACTGGCGAGTCAGGGATTTTTAACATGGTGTTTTTCCCCGATCTTCTGATGGATCGTCAGTCATCGATGTCTGCAGTTCTGTGTTTTTGGTCACTGATCAGTGGAATTGCTGCGCTGATGTATGCCCTGCATATGTCTCTTTTGCTGGTCCATTGCAATGTGCTGAGGTAATTTGTTTTTCTTGTCCAGATTAACCCATCCCTTACATGCACCTGTGATGGGCCAATAAATTGATTGAACAACTACCATTTGTATATCTCTCTAACACATGGTGCCTCACACATACCCACTGTCCCGCATACACACACACTGTGCCTCTCAAACAGACACTGTGCCTCTCAAACACTTACTGTGCCACTCTCTTATACACACACAAACTGTGCCTCTCTCTTTCTCTCTCTCACACACACTGCGCCTCTCTCACCAGTGGAGGGTCCAGGGGGGAAGGCAATCAGGGCATTCGCCCCCTGTAACACACACACCATCTCTATGTGCGCTTTAGGCAGTCACAAGGTAAGTGAGGAAGCGGAGTCTGGCTGACAGCTCAGCCCTGGGGAGGTGAGGAAGGTTGCAGCTACCCAAAGTGCCTATGGAGTGCCCCATGCAGTTACAGCCAAATCTCCAGTGTGGATTATTTTCCTTGCAGAACTGGTATTGTACTTAGGACACACCACGTCTTGGATGTCCCCTTGTCAGTATTGTGTGACTGGATTACTGGTCGGAGCGACCTAGTTGCAACATCTGTCCTGATTGAGCTGACACCCTCTGTGTGATTCAGTCACATTACTTGATGCAGTGTTCTGCTCTGCGTAATGTTCTCTTTGCATTTATAATCAGTGATACATATATGTTAGGTCTTCCTTGCAGAGGCGGCCCTAACCAATTTGATGCTCTAGGCACGATTTTGGCTGGTGCCCCTTATCACCATTGCTAGTTCTGCCTTTGACTCAGCACCCCTCTCCCAGCACAGCATCCATCACCCAGCAGCACAGATCACAGCAACAGCCAGCAACACCCATCACCCCTCACCCATAGTAATCCTCATCCACAGAGCTGTTACTAGACATTTTGGTGCCCTGTGCCAGCAATAGCATTGGTGCCCCCACCCCCCATATATAAATAGGGACAGTGTGCACCGAAGGTACTTGTGTGTCTCCCTGCAGACAGACTCAACCTGCTGGCCCTGCAAAGGTCCATGAGAGGAGGAGCTGCTGCTGCTTGGCAGTCCCGCCAAAATGCCCTATGCACTTGCCTAGGGCCGGCTCTGCTTCCTTGTGTTTTTTCAATTGTACTTTATGCAGGGTTCTATGCCACTCTGCTGAATGATCACCGCACGTTGCATAGACTGCCCTGCAATTACTTGCAGTCTGCCCATGTGGCCCATATGGACTAACCATTTACAGGAAGTGTTAAATTGTTTGAATGGGAAAACTCTGTATTAGATAAATAAAAGTAGTCAGCACCCCCACACCACCACCACAAAATCCATAACCACTCCAAGGTCACAATTTATATTAACCATTATCCCAACACCCACAGCCCAGGGGTTCCAGGAAGAGCCACAATGCAGTTGAGTGTAGAGTTGGCAGTCTTTATTAGGTGGTAAGCCTGCTAAATAGAATTTCACCCCCCACAATGGAGGCTACTGTCCTATGCTGACCAGGCTGGGGCTGGTTAACATTATGACAGGGAGAGCCAATAAGGAGTATCTGCATTATAGAGTGGTTAAGCCTATGTAGTCTGATGCTGGTTTCCACATTATTGTACCTTGCTAAACTAAACAACAGAGCAGCTGCACAGAAGAACGTAGCACAACTATGAAACATAGTGGCAGACAGGATGGCAATCTAGAACTACATCAGAGGTTTTGAAAATGACAAAATGCACCCTGCCCTTATGGCAGAGCCCCACTGAAACATCCTGTTAGGTGCCATCCCCTCCCATGGTTGAAAAAAGGTGCGGTGCAGCACCCACCACCAGTGAATAGATGCCATGTGCATGCGCACGGCATCTTTTGACAGTGAGTGGAGAACTTGGAGGCAGCCCAGCATGCCCCAAAGAGTAATGAAAAGGGGGCATGTCTTATGGAAACATCCCTTTCTCGTGACCATGTTCCCTTTCCAGACACTCATGTTAGTGCCCATTTTACGGCCCGGCGCCGGACCTAGAATGATCACTATAAAGGTGGAGTACATAGTGAAAGCCAGGTAAAGCAGTGATTGATTACTAACAGTACTAATAACTATATAGAAAAAGAAATCGGAGACATGGAAAATATATTCAAGGCAGAGTAACAGCCTAGTTGAAGTGTAATGCATCTCCCCTGTATTTGCATAAGTCCGCTAGAGTCACACTAGGGAAGGCTGCTGCCTATAACAACCGCCCGTTGTTCCCATAGAGCAGTGATTCCCAACCTCGGTCCTCAAGGCACACTAACAGTCCTGGTTTTGGTGATATCCAGGCTTGAGCACAGATGGTTAAATCAAAATAACTGAGGTAATAATTAAGTCACCTGCGCTCCAGTATGGATATCCTCAAAATCTGGACTGTTAGTGTGCCTTGAGGACCATGGTTGGGAACCCCTGCCATAGAGTATGATGTACTGAATCGATACTTAGGATGCCACCAGGTCTTAACCTTCGGACAGTAGGGGCTTATTCAAACAGCGGGAGTTCGCAAAGTAAAACTGGATTAATAGTACAAGGTAATATTAACCCATGGAGCAACTTGCAGCCGCAGACACAAGCAAGATAAAATGCACACTAATAACAGGTGAATATCAGCAATACTAAGTAATAATGTCGCTGGATAATTACCACTGAGCAGCGTGCACTGCGGACAATAACAGAATACGATTGCATATAAACACTACATAAAATAGTGGCAATCACAAACAATAGAGTATAATAGCAGCAAGAGATATGTATATATATTGCAGGATGGAATAGCAAAAATACACAACACCAATGGATTGAAGAGTAGATTTGCAGCACAATAAATGTTCCAGGTATACTTACAACAGGTACAGGTAACGCAAGGCAGAGCCAGGACAGGAACCAGGAATACCAAATAGCAGATAGAGGGACTGGATGGCATGACTTCCACAAGAAACTATCTCAGGCAAGGCAGGAATGGGCTGGCTGCCCTATAACAGAAGTCAGAGCCAATAAAGTGTGAGCAAACGAGAGCAGTCTCTGGTAATTATCACTATGAGCAGCTGATTGCTGCACGTTCCCTAATGCTTCCCAGCTGGGAACAATAAGCCTGGACCAAACATCACTGTGGCTGCCTTTGCCTGTTAACCCTCTCAGCTGTGACCGGAACCTGCAGCAGATATGAGCTGTCACAATGGCTTATAACATGAAGTCAATAATTATTAACTATATGATTAAATAATATGATGATACTTTGATGATTTATCTGCGGAGAAGCAGCAGGAAATAAGGCCTATATGTCTGGATGAGAAGCTGGTGATGGATGGCCTTGCAAGATGCAAAAAAACATGAACACCTCAGTAAAGTACAGTAATATACGCTGCCTGTCAAACACGCAGTCTTGCCAAAGCCCATAATAAAAAGCTCTTTGCATCACTTAAGATCTGTGTCAGTTACAAAGAAAGACATTGCACATAATTTAAACTTTGGATCAAGCATGGTTGCCAAAATGTACTCATCATATAGTAAGATGTTGCAAATCCTTTCAGCCTGGTAAAGTAAAAAAATAAGTTGATCTTCAAGTACAACACACTAGTTTCATCTCCTTCCTCAGCTTTTCTAGCTGTTTTTCCAGTAGTTTAATTAAGGGTATGACTTGACTCAGACTGGCAGTGTCTCAACTCAATTAATTGGTTACAATTTAAAATGGTTTTAGTATCTTATATATAGTATAAAATGGAGAGTATTCTCCAGTGTGCTGCAGTAAGGTGACATCTCTCCTTCTGTAATAAATTGATGTGTACTTTTAAATGGATTCTTACTGTTCCTCCAGTTGATGAAGCAGGTGAAATTCTACGTGGTTATCACCTCTTGTTTCAGTTGGTGGCAGGGCAAATTATATTGGCCACAGCAATCTTCTACATGCTGTTGCTGAATGTCAAAAATGGTTAGACATTTTTTGTCTAACAGTCAACATGTCTTGCACACTAATTTTTAAGAAATTATAAATTACCAAGTTTATTGTGTGTGCAAAACATGGTACCTGTTCAAAATCATCAAGTTGTAATGCTTGTACAATATTACTTGTGTAATCAGAAATTACAAATAATGAGGAGAGTCTTAGTGGGGTAACCCATTTTGGAGTTTCACCAACAGGCTGACATCAGTATGCTTCTTAATGAAGACAGTTATATAGAGAGTATCCTGCCTGTGAATGAGCTGGTGTTGTGTGTTAGATACTGCTTGCTACTACAGGTGATAAATCTATCCAGTGGGCTGTTGTAGTCATGTATTTTTTAGTTTGACCAGTACCGCTTGTCCACATATCTTTAGTTAAGTGGATAGTCAGTACAGTGACATTTTCAAGGCCAAGAATACCGGTACATTGTTTCTTACAGGTGAGAAATTGCTGTTCTGGTGAAATGGAATCGAGATGGAATTTGGAAGTGTGAGAACATGACCTAATATAATTATCTAAAACTAGATGCATTGATGGTGTGCAACAGGATGGCAGCTGTCATGCTTGGTTCCTCTTGCAAACACTTGTTTTTCAGTCAGTTGTTTGAAATTACTAGTCTTCTTGGTCCCCTTCTGTGATGAAAAGTCACCCCCTCTTCGCAAATATTCTTTGTGGGAATCCTGGATAAGGGAAGAATTAGTTAGCCTTTGCAAATTGAATGGTGGAGGACTACCTCCAATCATTAGTGAGGAGGTTGATGATGAAGGTGTTGGTGGTGGAGATTGCATATGCTGGGATCTATCCATGCTGCTGGTATCTGTTGCTGGACTGCTTTATATTATTGTAGAGGATTTTCATGATTTTGAAAAATAATTTGCATGAACTCACTGCAAATGATGTAACAGGGAGGAGGTGCCGAGATGGTTAATAACATCCCTATCTCTACTTACTTTTGCCTCACAAGTAGTACAGATGCCTTAACAAATGACAGGATTTGGGAAAAAATTATTTCAAATGGAAAAGGTGACTTTTTTCGCATGACAATGTCCTTCTTATCACTGGCAAACAACATCCTCCTCCTGAATTTTATCAGCTTGTTCTTGTCCAACACTTTCATCATCAACATCCTAATTAGCATCAGATACACAAATATCCTTCTCATCCTGTTGCATTTCCAGAGTAGCACCCTAATTTTCTGTTATCTTCATTACTTTTATGCTCATCCTCACAATTTCAGAGGGTTCAGAAATGGTGGAAGGGGGTGTTTCTACAATTGGTGTCAGAAAACTGTGAAACGTACAAACAGCACTTGTGGACACCCATAGACTCTACTCATGGATCTGTGACATTGTAAACACAGGAGCTCATTCAGACCCGCTCGCAAGATGCGATCGCTCGCTGGCAAAAAGGAGCCGATATTTATATTAAGTGCTCGCACTGCGTCGCATAAGGACGCCCATTATGTTTTAGCGAGCTACGGCAAAGTGAGCTCGAAAATGTCTGAAGACGCCCCCTTGCCACTCGCAACACACGTCATCTCCAGGAAATGAAGGATTAATCGGGACCATTGTGAGCCATCGGAGCTGCTCGCAGCCCTTGGGGTTGCCTTAGCCTGCCGCAAGCACAGCGATCAGCGCTGGCTGAAATACATGCAGGTGAAATGTACAATGACGCTACTTTGCTAATTATGCATGCCCTTTAAACAGCGTTTTGGTGGCCAGTCACGCCTGCATTCGCACATCCACTCCCCCATTCACAAGCACCTTCCCCTGTTACCACCCACAAACAGCACTATCTGTCACTCAAAGCAGCGACCTGATAGTGGCTTACGAATTACCAAAATCAGATTGCAATGAATGGCTTGCGCACTTGCACTGCGAATTATACACATGCGCAGATGGGTGAAAATCACTCAGAGCGAGCGATCGTGCCTTAGCGAGCGGGTCTGAATCAGGTCCACAGTTTGTTCTTCAGTCTTAGTCTTTGTTTTGTGCACTGATTTTACCTGTTTTAAATGTGACAAATCGAGGGGTAAATTACTAAGTATTGAGTCTGTCCAAGTTTAAACACGCTTGACATACAGCCAGGTCCATAAATATTGAGACATTGACAGAATTTTCATATTTTGGCCTCTATTCACCACCACAATGGCTTTGAAATGAAACAAACAAGATGTGCTTTAACTGCAGATTTAATTTGAGGGTAATTACATCCAAATCAGGTGAGCGGTGTAGGAATTACAACGGTTTCTATATGTGCCTCCCACTTTTTAAAGGGGCCAAAAGTAATGGGACAAACTAAACAATCCTAAATCTAACTTTCACTTTTTAATACTTTGTTGCAAAACCTTTGCAGGCAATTACAGCCTGAAGTCTGGAACGCATAGACATCACCATACGCTGGGTTTCATCCCTGGTGATGCTCTGCCAGGCCTCTACTGCAAATGTCTTCAGTTCCTGCTTGTTCTTGGGGCATTTTCCCTTCAGTTTTGTCTTCATCAAGTGAAATGCATGCTCAATCAGTTTCAGGTCAGGGGATTGACATGGCCATTGCATAACATTCCACTTTTTAGCCTTAAAAAACTCTTTGGTTGCTTTTGCAGTATGCTTCGGGTCATTGTCCATCTGCACTGTGAAGCGCCGTCCAATGAGTTTTGAAGCATTTGACTGAATATGAGCATATAATATTGCCTGAAACACTTCAGAATTCATTATTCTGCTTTTGTCAGCAGTCACATCATCAATAAATACAAGGGGACCAGTTCCATTGGCAGCCATACATGCCCACGCCATGACACTACCACCACCATGCTTCACTGATGAGGTGGTATGTTTTGGATCATGAGCAGTTCCTTTCCTTCTCCATACTCTTCTCTTCCCATCACTCTGGTACAAGTTGATCTTTGTCTCATCTGTCCATAGGATGTTGTTCCAGAACTGTAATGGCTTTTTTAGATGGTCTACCTGTTTTTGAGGCTCACCAATGGTTTACATCTTGTGGTGAACCCTCTATATTCACTCTTGTGAAGTCTTCTCTTGATTGTTGACTTTGACACATATACACCTACCTCCTGGAGAGTGTTCTTGATTTGGCCAACTGTTGTGAAGGGGTTTTTCTTCACCAGGGAAATAATTCTTCTGTCATCCACCACAGTTGTTTTCCATGGTCTTCCAGGTCTTTTGGTGTTGCTGAGCTCTCCGGTGCGTTCTTTCTTTTTAAGACTGTTCCAAACAGTTGATTTGGTCACACCTAATGTTTTTGCTATCTCTCTGATGGGTTTGTTATGATTTTTCAGCCTAATGATGGCTTGCTTCACTGATAGTGACAGCTCTTTGGATCTCATATTGAGAGTCGACAGCAACTGATTCCAAATGCAAATGTCACACCTAGAATCAACTCCACACCTTTTACCTGCTTAATTGATAATGAAATAACGAGGGAATAGCCCACACCTGTCCATGAAATAGCTTTTGAGTAGATAGTCCCATTACATTTGGCCCCTTAAAAATTGGGAGGCACATATAGAAACCGTTGTAATTCCTACACCGTTCACCTGATTTGGATGTAATTACCCTCAAAATTAAATCTGAAAGTCTGCAGTTAAAGCACATCTTGTTTGTTTCATTTCAAAGCCATTGTGGTGGTGAATAGAGGCCAAAATATGAAAATTCTGTCAATGTCCCAATATTTATGGACCTGACTGTAGCATGGACTTGAGTGAGTTTGTTTAAATCAAATTCCCAAATTTACTAAGAATCATGTTTGACTGAATCATGTTTTCCGATGGTGTTTAAAATGACGTGGGGTCCCCCCCCCAAAAAAAGCATAACTAGCACCAGGCTCTTTGAGCCAGCCACAGTTCTGAAAATACGGTGTAAAAATATTTTAAGAACCAGCACTGGGCTCAACTAGTGGGGGGTAATCTCATAGCCAGAGGACACACTTGACGGGGTCTCCCAGCCAAGGAATCAACCAGGGGCGAATTGGCCGTTACCTACAGCGGGAAGATTCCCGGTAGGCCGATAGGATTGTGGGGCCGCTTGTCACCTGTGGCCCGGCCCCCTATAATACGTCACCTGCCCAAAGCTTAGTCTCTTTCTTGACAGGCAGCCCGCCGGCTCGCAGTGGAGAGGCCCCAGGACCGTCAGGAAAGGTAACTTAAGCAGCAGCACAAATTCGGTACATCACCCCGCCCTCCTCCCCTTGTCGTGCATTGTGTAAACATAAGGCCAGCAGGTGCAGCAAGATGGGGTGATGCTGCTCAAGTGACCCTGTGTGTCCCCCCGTCTCTCTGAAGGGCCCCCAGTCTTTGATCGCAGCTACAACAGCTGCGATCTGAAATTAATTGAGAACAATGGTGGAGGCGGAGTCAGAATAGGGGGTGGAGCTACACAGCACTCTCTGAAGTCAGGGCCAGGATCAGCTTGGATGGGAGCACTGAGAGGAGGAGCAGCAGCAGCTGCAGAGTGTAAGGTAAGTTGGACACTATAGTATTGTCTAAGTGTATCTGTGACGTGTGTGACAGACAGTATGTATGTATATGTGTGTGATTGCATGTGTGTGTGACAGTATGTATGTGTGTGACTTTGTGTCTGTATATATGTATGCATGAGTCAGTGTGTGTGACAGTATGTATGTGTATAAGTGTGATTATGTGTATGTGACTGTGTGTCTGTATATACGTATGTATGAGTATATGTGTGTGACTGTGACTGTGTCTGTATATATGTTTGTATGAGTATATGTGTGTGACAGTATGTATGTGTACAATATGTGTGTGACAGGATGTACATGTGACTGTATATGTGGGTGACAGTATGTATGTGTATGTGTGTGACAGTATGTATGTGTGTGACTATATAGATGTGTATAAGTGTGACTACGTTTCATGTGACTGCATATGTGTGTGACAGTATGTATGTTTATGTGTGTGACAGTACGTATGTTTATGTGTGCGACTGCATATGTGTGTGACAGTATCTATGTGTGTGACAGTGTGTATGTTTATGCGTTTGACAGTATGTATGTTTATGCGTGTGACTGCATATGTGTGTGACAGTATCTATGTGTGTGACAGTATGTATGTTTTTGTGTGTGACAGTATGTATGTTTGTGTGTGCCAATATGTATGTATGTGTGTGATAGTATGTATGTTTATGTGTGTGACTACATATGTGTGTGACAGTATCTATGTGTGAGACAGTATGTATGTTTTTGTGTGTGACAGTATGTATGTTTATGTGTGTGACAGTATGTATGTTTGTGTGAGACAGTATGTATGTTTATGTGTGTGACTGCATATGTGTGTGACATTATCTATGTGTGTGACAGAATGTATGTTTTTGTGTGTGATTCCATCTGTGTGTGACAGTATGTATGTGACAGTATGTATGTTTATGTGTGTGACAGTATGTATGTCTGTGTGTGACAGTATGTATGTCTATGTGTGTGACAGTATCTATGTGTGTGACAGTCTGTATGTTTATGTGTGTGACAGTATGTATGGTTTTGTGTGTGACTACATATGTGTGTGACAGTATGTATGTTTATGTGTGTGACTGCATATGTGAGTGACATTATCTATGTGTGTGACAGTATGTATGTTTGTGTGTGCCAATATGTATGTATGTGTGTGATAGTATGTATGTTTATGTGTGTGACTACATATGTGTGTGACAGTATCTATGTGTGAGACAGTATGTATGTTTTTGTGTGTGACAGTATGTATGTTTGTGTGTGACAGTATGTATGTTTATGTGTGTGACAGTATGTATGTTTGTGTGAGACAGTATGTATGTTTATGTGTGTGACTGCATATGTGTGTGACATTATCTATGTGTGTGACAGAATGTATGTTTTTGTGTGTGATTCCATCTGTGTGTGACAGTATGTATGTAACAGTATGTATGTTTATGTGTGTGACAGTATGTATGTCTGTGTGTGACAGTATGTATGTCTATGTGTGTGACAGTATCTATGTGTGTGACAGTCTGTATGTTTATGTGTGTGACAGTATGTATGGTTTTGTGTGTGACTACATATGTGTGTGACAGTATGTATGTTTATGTGTGTGACTGCATATGTGAGTGACATTATCTATGTGTGTGACAGTATGTATGTTTTTGTGTGTGATAGTATGTATGTTTATGTGTGTGACTCCATCTGTGTGACAGTATGTATGTGACAGTATGTATGTTTATGTGTGTGACAGTATGTATGTCTGTGTGTGACAGTATGTATGTCTATGTGTGTGACAGTATCTATGTGTGTGACAGTCTGTATGTTTATGTGTGTGACAGTATGTATGGTTTTGTGTGTGACAGTATGTATGTTTATGTGTGTGACTACATATGTGTGTGACAGTATGTATGTTTTTGTGTGTGACAGTATGTATGTTTGTGTGTGACAGTATGTATGTTTATGTGTGTGACTGCTTATGTGTGTGACATTATCTAAGTGTGTGACAGTATGTATGTTTTTGTGTGTGATACTATGTATGTTTATCTGTGTGACTCCATATGTGTGTGACAGTATCTATGTGTGTGACAGTATGTATGTTTATGTATGTGACAGTATGTATGTTTTTGTGTGTGACAGTATGTATGTTTATGTGTGTGACAGTATATATGTTTGTGTGTGACAGTATGTATGTTTATGTGTGTGACAGTATCTATGTGTGTGACAGTATGTATGTTTTTGTGTGACAGTATGTATGTTTTTGTGTGTGACAGTATGTATGTTTGTGTGTGACTGCATATGTGTGTGACAGTATGTATTTTTATGTGTGTGACAGCATGTATGTTTTTGTGTGTGACAGTATGTATGTTTGTGTGTGCCAGTATGTATGTATGTATGTGTGTGACAGTATGTATGTTTGTGTGTGCCAGTATGTATGTATGTATGTGTGTGACAGTATGTATGTTTATGTGTGTGACTACGTATGTGTGTGACAGTATCTATGCTTGTGACAGTATGTATGTTTTTGTGTGTGACAGTATGTATGTTTGTGTGTGACAGTATATGTGTGTGACATTATGTGTGTGACAGTATGTATGTTTTTGTGTGTGATAGTATGTATGTTTATGTGTGTGACTCCATCTGTGTGTGACGGTATGTATGTGACAGTATGTATGTTTTTGTGTGTGATAGTATGTATGTTTATGTGTGTGACAGTATGTATGTTTGTGTGTGACAGTATGTATGGTTTTGTGTGTGACAGTATGTATGTTTATGTGTGTGACAGTATCTATGTGTGTGACAGTCTGTATGTTTATGTGTGTGACAGTATGTATGGTTTTGTGTGTGACAGTATGTATGTTTATGTGTGTGACAGTATGTATGTTTTTGTGTGTGACAGTATGTATGTTTGTGTGTGGCAGTATGTATGTTTATGTGTGTGACTGCTTATGTCATACATGCCTACTCTCCCGATTTGGCCGGGAGCCTCCGGAAAATCGGGTGCCGCTCCCGGGCCCCCGGAAAAGTAGGCAGGTCTCCCGACTTCTCCAGTGCCCCCACAATGTAGCGCTAAACCCCCGCTGCGGAGGGGCTGATGATGCGATTCGCGTCATCATAACCCCGCCCCCTGCCTCGCAATGCCGGAAATATTGGCATTGTGTAGCGGGGGCGGAGCCTAAATGATGCGATTGTGTGGCTCCACCCCAAACCACGCCCCTAAACACTGGTAATGCATCCAGACACGCCCCTCTATAACGGCCCCGCCCCCCTGCTAAACCGACCTGGCTGCTTCCTCCCAGAGGAAGCAGCCAAGATGTAGGCAAGTATGGCTGATGTGTGTGACATTATCTAAGTGTGTGACAGTATGTATGTTTTTGTGTGTGATAGTATGTATGTTTATCTGTGTGACTCCATATGTGTGTGACAGTATCTATGTGTGTGACAGTATGTATGTTTATGTGACAGTATGTATGTTTTTGTGTGTGACAGTATGTATGTTTATGTGTGTGACAGTATATATGTTTGTGTGTGACAGTATGTATGTTTATGTGTGTGACAGTATCTATGTGTGTGACAGTATGTATGTTATGTGTGTGACAGTATGTATGTTTATGTGTGTGACAGTATATATGTTTGTGTGTGACAGTACTATGTATGTTTATGTGTGTGACAGTATCTATGTGTGTGACAGTATGTATGGTTTTGTGTGTGACAGTATGTATGTTTATGTGTGTGACAGTATCTATGTGTGTGACAGTCTGTATGTTTATGTGTGTGACAGTATGTATGGTTTTGTGTGTGACAGTATGTATGTTTATGTGTGTGACAGTATGTATGTTTTTGTGTGTGACAGTATGTATGTTTGTGTGTGACTGCATATGTGTGTGACAGTATCTATGTGTGTGACAAGTATGTATTTTTATGTGTGTGACAGTATGTATGTTTTTGTGTGTGACAGTATGTATGTTTATGTGTGTGACTGCATATGTGTGTGACAGTATCTATGTGTGACAGTATCTATGTTGTCGAAGCTGAATAATTGGCTGAGACAAGTTCAGTTTAAAATTTAATTGTGGTGACGCCATCTTGCGACTGGCCGCAAGACGCCATCTTGAAAATGAGATCGCAAGACGCCTTTTTGTGAATGGCCGCCTAAGCGCCATTTTAGATAAACTCACATTTTAGTACATGTGGCGATGATACTATTAGCACCATGCGATTTAATTTTTCACCATTTCCCATACACACATTAATACGCCAATTGCGCTGTTAACTAGTCGCATATTAGCAAATGCATAGGACTTTGTATGAAACCGCTGTTTTATTAGCTTTATGCGCATGCATCTGCCCCAAGTTAACTAGCGTCCTTATATCAAACCCTCAATACCCACACATTACATATTCACACACAAGGTTCAATAAGCTTTAAAGTGTATGATTTAAGTTGGTTCAGTTATTTTAAATGCTGAGAAATAAAGGTAATTGATAACTAAGGTATTATACATGCTAAACAAGTCGAGTTTGGTCTTGTACTGATGCGTACTCTTTTTTACAGTATTCCGGTGTTATCGGTGGGGAGGTCGCATCATGCAAACTCAAGTTATGGATTGCAGAGCCTACAAGCAACAAAATGTATATTTCATGAACAACTGTTAGAATGTTGCAGGGGGTGTGAAGAGGAAGATCCCCAGCTGTTAGAGGCAGGGAGAGTCTATTTGAACCAGCCTGTTAAATGTGCTGTAACAGATGCTTCTCCCCTGGGAACCAATGACATCAGCAACAAACTTCCCTATTGTCCTGTTTATTCTGGGGGGGTATAAATATGTGTGCACGAACGCTGGTTCTCAGGACCTCATTCAGAGTCGGTCGAAGCGGCCGCACAGTCTTACGGGAAAAGGGGCCGGATATTCAAATGTTTCCCTTGCAAGTTGCGTCCCTAAGTTCGGATCGGTAGTTGGCCGACCAAGGGGAGGAAGCGGTCGGAAGACCAAAAAATACGTCCCCTTCTCGTATGCATTGCACGTCATCTCCGGGCATATAAGGATTAATCGAGACCATCGGGAACCATTGGAACTGGTCGTAGAGCTTAAGGTTGACCTTACCCTCTCTTAAGCTCTACGATCATGTCAGTGTAAAAACCTCCCATGTCACATGTGCCATGACGCTACTTTGTTAATTATGCACTCCCATAATCCGTATGCACTCCCATAAAACGCTGTTCGCATAATGAGGCACGCCTGCGTTCGGATCTCCACTCCCCCGTTTTCAAGCACCTTCCCCTGTTACCACCCACAAACGCCTCCATCTGTCACTCAAACTACCGACCTGGCTGTGTTCAAGGAGAGAGAAATTTCTGATCGTAGCGGCTAGTTTGCGCACGCGCATTGCGAACTTTATGCAAGCGCAGTATAGCGAACATCGGTGGCGTACGACCATGCGGCCGCAATGACCGACTATGAATGAGGTCCTCAGTCTTTGTGCTGAACGCTGTATGACTAGGGGTCTCTTGCTGATGCCTATCTCCGGGTCCGTAAGCGCCTGCGTATGTTTACTGTACTTGGGTCTGTATAATTTTCCTTTTGCGCCTAAATTATGTCTAGATCAATTGCGTGTAACTGTCTGAACTTTTACCTGAATAACACTTGTGCTTTGGAACCACAGATTCCACGTCTAAGTCTTTATTTAGGGTATGACTGCGTACACAAATTAGCATCATCCTTAGAAGGTATAGGCAGGATATTAGAAGGTATAGGCAGGACATTAGAAGGTATAGGAAGGTGTGTATAGAGGTTCTGATCCAGTATCGTTAGTTGGGAGCTCGTAGTGAAGTAACTTACCTGCTCACACGGTATATACGGCCATCGATATTTCAACAAAGGGTGGAGTGGCCACATGCAGGGTTTGCCTGCAACCGCTTTGTGTTGAAAGATCGCTATCCATCTCCGTGTGAATCAAGGAAGCTGACTAGAATCCAGGGACAAGAGAGGAAAAAGTTTGTTTTCCTCTGTTGATAGAACCTTACGTTTAAAGGGGTGTCGCAGTACTGAGTACGCGACTAAGTCGCAGATTTGCGCATAGCAAAAAGACGCACTTTTGTGTACGCAGTTAAAAAGCCATTATACGGTTGTGTGGTAGTCGCATTATTGTGTATGCGACTGGTCGCACAATAGCGTATACATACTTCCAGTTGTGCTGCCACGTGTTTGAACAAAGCCATTGAGGTTTACATTTTTTTTCTATTACCAATATCTGTATTTTTCTGCGCAGGAAAAAAGTGTGTAACAGTGAATATTTGTTGAACAAAGTTAAGGGTATCGTATGATCCTTAAGGGCTAGGTGCAAGGGTTAGTCTAGCCGCTCGGTAAGAAGCTTTACAGTTCTATACACAGTAGCAGGTGTACATGTTGTCTTTGTTGTAGAGAGGTGCGTGAGAGTAGCCGACATATAAACTCTCATAGGCCTTACTAAATCTTATCTGGGTGTGGAAGTTGCCTTTTTCAAATCTTATCCAGGTGTGGAAGTTGCCTTACTAAATCGTATCCAGGTGTGTGGGCACCACCGACTTAAATCGTCCACAGGTAAGTGAAAGTGTCTTGATTGTCTTTCACCGGTTTAAATCTTTATTGAAAAGCGTAGGAGTTGTCTCAGAATGGGAGCCACGCAAACAGTAGAGATGTTAGGCAATGATGTGCTGCTAATGGAGGCGCCGATCGGATCGGCCCATCGTATCATGCATACCAAGTACGGTACTTATGCAAAAAGGTATTGTGATTTATGGTTTAATATGACGAGGAAGAGTGTTAGACCGTTTCCCAGAATTGGTAGTTTTGATAAAAATGTGTTAGACAATGTCCGGGATCACATCAGTTTGATGTGCTCCCGAGAGAAAAAGGTTAAATATTTTGAATGTTTAAAACTGTGGCAGCATGAAGGGGATGCGTGGCTTAAAGTGCAAATGACGCAAACTAGCGTAGTGAGCACATTGCCAGAAAATACATCCACAACGCTGAATTGCAATACGGGCGAGCCACAAAATGGTGCGCATGTGCGGCAAGGTAGCGTCGTGGAGAGTATTGCCAGCAGTTCACACTCACCTCCCCCACCTTATGTGGATGGAGGTGCAAGTACAGTTACCAAAAATACCCATAAAAATGTAACAAGCAACTTGTACCCTCTCTTAAGCAACTATAAGGAAAATGTTCATGATGCGGATGATGAGTCTATTGTAATGTCTGCCATTTCCCATGCTGTGCAGATGATAGATGCTGCATCACCACAATCACGAGTGGTGCCGCCATCTCCATCGGTAACAGCAAGAGAAGTGTTAATGCCCTCTGCACCCATAGAGGAGGTTGTTCATACCATACGTAGCAGCAGCAGACTAAACCCCCAGCCAGGTAATCAGGTCAAAGGTAGCAGCGCTACCGGTCTGCATCCCATTCGGACAATAACTGTTCCAAATGGAAATGCAGACGCGAATGGTATAGTGCCCACGAGGGAAGTAGTAATGCATTGTCCTTGGACAAGAGCAGAACTAAATTCCATCATAAATGATTTCCCCGATCCCAAAAAGGAACTAGCCAAATGTCAAAGATTTTTGAGAAATTTGGGTAGTTCAGATGAGCCCACTAATAAAGATTGGCGTGTGGTGTTATGGGCCTGTCTGCAAAGCAATACCGACGTGACAAAATTTATCACGGATTGTGTATTGGATGGTGACGTTCCCTTAACAGACCAAGTAAACCAAGGTAACATTTCCCGCATTGTAACTCAATTGGGTATATATTTTCCAGTAGTAGTTACCTGGAACAAAATTTTCACCATTAAGCAAAAGGAGAGTGAGACTGCAGAAGTACACTGGGATAGTTGATATTAAAGATAGCACTCACCACCAGGGGATGATAGTCACAGTACTTGTGGACAGTCTGAAAGAGAGTTTAAAAACTCGGGTTCAGACCTCACAGCCTGGCTGGTGGGGACTCACAATAGATACCCTCATAGAAACCGCCATTGAACATGATAAAAACATCTCCAAAAAGAGAGAAGCCCAGAGCGAAAAACTAATGGCTGTCAGTATACAATCTCTGGAGGGAATGATGGTAACATCACAGCCAACAGACACACTTGCACACACACTCACGTCTGAACAAGTGTGTGCTCTCACTAACCCCACTCAACAACAACCACAACTCTATCCCACTAACCCGATGCAACCACAGGTCCCAGGCTATCCACCAACTTCTTATCCCCCACAATACCCTTACCCTCCCTATCCTTACCAGTATCCACCACCTTTACCCTCTGCGCAAACCTCACAACACCACATGTCTTCACCCGAAACACGAACATGTTTTAACTGTAAACAAACAGGACACTTAAGTAGAAACTGTACAGCAAAAGGAGTAGGGATCCCACATCAGGGAAGACCTAGATATCCCCATAAGGGATATGCACAGAGGCCAGAAAATGTTCAGCAGGCACCAGCTCCAATTGTAGCCGTAAATGCTTTATTGGAGAATGGTAGCCAATGCTAGGGGTCAGGTCATACCTGTAGTCTACAGATGGTCAGGTTAACGGGAAGTACTAGGGAAGAACCGGTCATGATGGTTGATGTAGCTGGTACTGAATATCCTTTTCTTGTAGACACAGGGGCGACCAGGTCGGTGATAAAATCTCCCTTTAATTTGCAGGTGACCAATGAGACAGTACCAACAATGGGTGTAACAGGTAAAGTGGAACATTATCCTTTAACAAAGTCCACAGAGGTTACTATTGGGCCGTTGCATACCAGGCATTCTTTTCTCCTGGCTGCTGCGACTCCTACTAACCTATTGGGCAGAGACTTGTTATGTAAGATGGGATGTGTTATATATTGCACCCCTGATGGTGTATTTTTAGATATCCCAGAGAGAATGGTATACGAGGTGCGGGACATGTTAGACACTCATCAAAGGATAATGTATCAATCTACCGTTTTAAATGAAACTCCATCACAGGTAGATGAAATGTTGTCCAGAATTCCAGATTCCCTTTGGACTAAAGATGGACAGGACACTGGATTAATGGCAAACGTAAACCCAGTAAAGGTAAATTTAAAAAGCGGAAGGCAAGCTCCAAAAATTCCCCAGTACCCACTGAAACAGGAGGTAGATATAGGGGTTTTTCCAATAATTGAGTGATTATTGCAACAAGGAATTTTAGTTCGTACAGCTAATGTAGCCAACAGTCCCATCTTTCCGGTGAAGAAGAGTGGTGGGAGGGGTTATAGGCTGGTACAGGACCTTAGAGGTGTTAATAAATTAGTAGAGAGCCAATTCCCTGTAGTGCCGAATCCAGCTGTCATATTGATGCAAATCCCACCAAATGCAACCCATTTCACTGTCATTGACCTCTGTTCTGCTTTCTTCTCTGTGCCTCTCCATCCTGACTGTCAGTATCTATTCGCATTTACATACAGAGGTTTACAATACACATGGACACGATTACCCCAAGGTTTCATAGTCAGCCCCAGTATCTTCTCCCAGGCATTGCACGACTGTTTACAATCTTTTCAACCTGCCAATGGATCTGTTCTAATTCAATTTGTGGACAATTTATTGCTATGTTCTGACTCGTTTATGTCATGTTTGAATGATACTAAACTTTTGTTACTTCATCTCTCACAAACAGGACACAAGGTGGCTAAGGACAAACTACAGCCGTGCCAATCCAGAGTAAAATATTTGGGACACTGCCTAACCCAGGGGTTACGACACCTCACAACAGATAGAATCCAGGCCATACAAAACATGACACTGCCGCAGAATCAACAGCAAATTCGTACCTTCTTGGGTATGTGTGGATATTGTAGAATGTGGATACCAGGTTTTTCTATTTTGGCCTTACCTTTACAGGAATTAATCTCTTCCTCAAAGCCCGATCGTTTCATACACACAGAGGAATCAGAACAGGCTTTCCTTAATCTTAAGGATAGTCTGACAAGAGCTCCTGCATTGGGAATACCTGATTATGAAAAACCTTTTGATTTGTATTGTACGGAAGCCGATGGTTGTGCTGCAGGTGTCCTTACACAAAAACATGGTGATGCCAGTAGGCCCGTAGCATACTGCAGTGCCCAATTGGACACGGTAGCAAGATCACTCCCCACCTGTTTGAGAAGTGTAGCAGCTACTGCTCTATTGGTGAGTAAAAGTGAGGACGTAGTATTGGGCCATGATATGATTGTCTACCCATGATGTATCTGCTCTGTTGAACTCGGCTCAAACCAGACATGTCTCCTCGGCTAGGTTCACCAAATGGGAACTAGCTCTAATCGCTCCTGCAAATATTACTGTTAAACGTTGCAGTACGCTGAATCCAGCAACATACCTACCATATGTACAACATGATGTACAAAGGGTGGAAGGAGAGGAGTTGCTGGCAGGAGGTGAGTTCGGCAGACACAATGATACGCACGATTGTATAACATATCTGAATCAGACCTTTACTGCTAGACCTGACATACATGACACACCTTTAGAGAATGTGGATGTAACTTTTTATATGGATGGGAGTTGTCATAGACAAACAGACACAGGTGAATTATGTACAGGTTATGCTGTTGTAAATGACACAGACATCATTATTTATTTATTTATTAACAGTTTCTTATATAGCGCAGCAAATTCCGTTGCGCTTTACAATTTGAATCAAGATTAACATTATACTGGGTTGTAAAAGACATACATACATGACATACATAAGGGTAAGAGGGCCCTGCTCACAAGCTTACAATCTATAGGGAAATAGGTGTTGATACACAAGGAGAGGTGCTATTGCAAATAGGTCCAGCCCAATTGCAGATATTCTTGGTGGGCTGTATAATCCAATCACACTGGAAAGTTGGCCTAGGGTTAGGAGGATGTTCAATTGAAGAAAGAGAAGATGTGATAAGTGTTTACTATAAGAAGAGAGTTAGATAGGGAGCTATAAAAGGTTAGGTGGGCGGTCCTGGAATCTGATAAGCTTGTCTAAAGAGGTGAGTTTTCAGAGAACGCTTGAATGTTTGGAAACTAGTGGAAAGTCTTATTATGCATGGGAGGGCATTCCACAGGGTGGGTGCAGCCCGAAAAAAGTCCTGTAACCGTGCATGGGAACAAGTAATGCGCGGGGATGAGAGACGCAGATCTTGTGCAGAACGGAGATGTCGGGTTGGAAGATATTTTGAGATAAGTGAAGAGATGTATGTTGGTGTGGTTTGGTTAATAGCTTTATGTGTGAGTGCAAGTATTTTAAATTGAATACGGTAGAAGACTGGCAGCCAATGGAGGGACTGACAGAGTGGATCAGCAGACACTGAACGTTTGGTGAGAAAGATCAACCTCGCAGCTGCATTCAAAATGGATTGTAGTGGGGAGAGCCTGTTTTTGGGAAGACCAATAAGGAGACTATTGCAATAGTCAATGCGGGAAATTATGAGTGCGTGTATAAGAGTTTTTGCAGTGTCTTGAGTAAGATATGATCGAATTTTGGCTATGTTTCTTAGATGCATGTAACAGGATTTAGAGACAGATTGAATGTGGGGAACAAAAGACAGTTCAGAGTCAAGGATGACACCTAGGCAGCGAGCTTGTGAGGTGGGGTAGATTGTCGAGTTGTCAACAGTAATAGAGATATCAGGTTGGTAACCGCTATTGGCTGGTGGAAATATAATTAATTCTGTTTTGGATATATTAAGTTTGAGGTGGCGAGATGACATCCAAGATGAAATGGCAGAGAGACATTCAGTGACACGGACCAGCACAGATGGTGACAAATCTGGGGAGGATAGGTAAATTTGAGTATCGTCCGCGTACAGATGATACTGAAAACCAAAAGAGCTGATTAGTTTGCCAAGAGAGGTGGTATATATTGAGAAAAGCAGAGGACCTAATACTGAACCTTGTGGTACTCCAACTGATAGAGGTAGCGAAGTGGAGTTAGAATCAGAAAAGCGAACAGTGAAAGAGCGATTAGATAGGTAAGATGAGAACCAAGAAAGGGCTGTGTCTTGAAGACCTATGGATTGTAGTGTTTGTATGAGAAGAGAGTGGTCAACAGTGTCAAAGGCAGCTGAGAGATCTAGAAAAATTAGAAGTGAATAATGGCCTTTAGCCTTGGCAGTGACCAGATCATTTACTACCTTAGCCAGTGCTGTCTCAGTGGAGTGTTGGGAACGAAAGCCTGACTGAAGTGGATCCAATAAGTTGTGGGTGTTAAGAAAGTGTGTGAGGCGAGTGTAGGCAAGTCTCTCCAGTAGCTTGGAGGGGCAAGGTAGCTGGGAGATAGGACGGTAATTTGAGAGAGAGTTAGGGTCAGAATTTTGTTTTTTCAAAATGGGAGTGATCACTGCATGCTTGAACAGTGATGGAAAGATACCAGTAGAGAAAGAGAGATTACAGATTTTAGTTAAGTGTGGAATGAGCACAGGAGACAGAGCTTTACTGATTTGTGAGGGTGTAGGATCAAGAGGAGAGGTAGTAGAGTAGGAGGATGAGAAGAGTGTAGCTACTTCATCTTCATTAGTGGGGTCAAATGATGAGAACGTGCCATTGGGTTCAGGTAGGGAATTGAACAAGACCCTGGCTGAGGAAGTGCATACCATTTCATTTCGGATATTATCAATCTTGTTTTTGAAATAGGAAGCAAGATCTTGTGCACTGATAGTAGCAGGTGGGTTGGGTGATGGAGGGTTAAGAAGTGATTTAAATGTATTAAAAAGTCGCTTGGGGTTAGAGGCTTGGTCAGAGATAACAGATTGGAAATATATCTGTTTGGCATTATCCAGTGCATTACGATAAGAGTGGTAGATTGTCTTATACGTGAGGAAGTCACTTGGAGTATGAGACTTTCGCCACTGACGTTCTACTTTACGTGAGAGTTTTTGTAGGTGTCTTGTGAATTTGGAATGCCACGGCTGACGTCTAAGTCTACGCAGAATGTGATGGGTAGCTGGAGCTACTTCATCAAGGGCTAGTTCTAGGGTCTGATTCAGGTGTGATACAGCAGTCTCAGGAGAAGTGAAAGTAGAAATAGGTAAGAGTGATTGTTGCAGAGAGGTGGATAGTTGTTCAAAATTAATAGTATTAATATCTCTGCGGGTTTGAGGAGGTTTGGTTGATTTGCTTGGCATTGAGGCTGATGTAATGGAGGAGAGTGTGCAGGCGATAAGGTTATGATCTGAGAGAGGGAAAGGAGAATTAGTGAAATCAGAGACTGAGCATAGTCTGGTAAATACAAGATCAAGGCAGTGGCCATCTTGATGAGTAGAGGAGTCAGTCCATTGGGAGAGGCCAAGAGAGGATGTTAAGGAGAGAAGTTTGGAGGCATGAGGGGATTGTGGACTGTCAATGGGGATATTGAAATCACCCATGATGATGGTGGAGATGTCAGAGGATAGGAAGTGAGGGAGCCAGGCAGAAAAATGTTCCAGAAATTGATTGGGTGGTCCAGGTGGACGATAGATAGCAGCAATGCGCAGAGAGAAAGGAGTGAAAGTCCTAATAGAATGTACTTCAAATGATGTAAATGTAAGGGATAGTACCTGTGGAATAACTGTGTATGTAAAAGATTGGGACAGTAGTATTCCTACTCCACCTCCTTTACTATTACCAGGCCTGGAGGTATGTGTGAAGTGTAGACCACCATGTGAGAGTGCTGTAGGGGAGGCAGTGTCTGTTTGTGTGAGCCATGTTTCTGTTAATGCCAGAAGATTGAGGTTATTAGAAATAAAGAGGTCATGGATGGATGTTAGTTTGTTGCAGACAGAGCGTGCATTCCATAAGGCACATTTCAGTGTTTTGGAGGGTGATGGGAGGCATGTGATGTGTCTGAGGTTTGCTGGATTTATATTCCGTGAGTAGGGCATGTGTGTAGGGCCTGGATTTGGTGATATGTCACCAGCTAAGAGAAGTAGAAGGAGAGAGACATAAATATAGTTCTGTGTTTTGTATGAAAGTTTTTTATGGCAACAGGTTGTGGATGTTATGGTCAATTTAGAAAGATAAGTAAATAGCTCATGTGCGTTCATAAGAGGGGAGTAGATTATTGAGGCTGCAATGTGTACAGAGGGGTGAGCTGCAGGGAGAGTAAAGGATGAAATAACCTTAGAGAACATGCCATGGAGTGAAATAAGAATGAATAATGTATGGTACATGATGGTTTAGAATAAAAAGAGAAAATCCGTAGAATATAAATAGTTATTGTTTGCATTTAGAAATTACCTGCTTTATGATGTTGTTCAATGTTTGTTCAACTGGTTTTTAACTGTTCATTTTGATACTTTATGCATAGGATACTTCATGCATGGGATGCCCAGCTCAATCGAGCCCAGCTCTCTAGATCTGACTAGTAAGATATACTGTGGCTGATTAACATAGGCTACATCTGAGACATGTCCAGCTGACCTAAGGTGTTAAATTGCCTTGTGTTTGATTATGTAAACAACAGCCCAGTTTGCCATCATAAACTATGCTTCACTAACAACAACATCACAAAAATAGGAAATGACTATTGCAACAATTTAAAATATCACATACATTTAAATATGATGAATGAATAAAGTTCAGAGTATGATTGCAGGAGGGTGGATATCACATACATTTAAATATGATGAATGAATAAAGTTCAGAGTATGATTGCAGGAGGGTGGATATCACATACATTTAAATATGATGAATGAATAAAGTTCAGAGTATGATTGCAGGAGGGTGGATATCACATACATTTAAATATGATGAATGAATAAAGTTCAGAGTATGATTGCAGGAGGGTGGATATCACATACATTTAAATATGATGAATGAATAAAGTTCAGAGTATGATTGCAGGAGGGTGGATATCACATACATTTAAATATGATGAATGAATAAAGTTCAGAGTATGATTGCAGGAGGGTGGATATCACATACATTTAAATATGATGAATGAATAAAGTTCAGAGTATGATTGCAGGAGGGTGGATATCACATACATTTAAATATGATGAATGAATAAAGTTCAGAGTATGATTGCAGGAGGGTGGATATCACATACCTGAGAGATGAGAAAAGAAGATGGTTAGATCCAGATAAATGTAATTTGGTTTTTAACTGTTCATTTTGATACTTTATGCATAGGATACTTCATGCATGGGATGCCCAGCTCAATCGAGCCCAGCTCTCTAGATCTGACATCATAGAAGCTAAACCTCTCGGTCCTCCTCACTCAGCCCAGGTGGCAGAGTTAGTAGCACTGACTAGAGCATGTGAACTGGCAGCAGGCAAATCTGCTAACATTTACACTGACTCGAGGTATGCGTTCGGGGTGGTGCACGATTTTGGGGCTCTATGGCGTCTGAGAAATTTTATGACAGCAGCAGGCACACCAGTTGCACATTCCCGACACATAAAACATATTTTAGAAGCAATCCAACTGCCCAAAGCAGTGGCAGTAATTAAATGCAAAGCCCACACATGTGAGGATGACCCGGTGTCACTGGGCAACAACAGAGCTGATGAAGCTGCAAAATGGGCAGCAGGGTTAAAAATGTTTTCTCCAACTGAAACAATTATGTCATTTGAAAACTATTGATATGCTGAAATTAATTGAGATGCAAAATTTGTGTTCAATTCAGGAAAAATCCATTTGGAAGTCCAAGGGATGTGGGCAAGAGTCCTCTGGGCTCTGGAGGGACGGACATGGTAAGCCAGTAGCCCCCAAGGCATATTACCCCAGCTTGGCTGAGGCAGCACACGGTCTGACTCATCTGGGTAAACAGGGTATGTGCAAGTTGGTGAGGGCATACTGGTACACACCAGGTTTTTCTTCACAAGCAGAAAAGATAGCAATGTCCTGTTTGACCTGCTTGAGAAATAACATAGTGAAAGTGATCCCTACCGAACCATCCCACATTCCACCGACTGATGGACCTTTCCAGGTGATACAAATTGATTTCATCCAATTACCACCTTGCAGGAACCTTAAGTATGTATTAGTGTGCACAGACGTATTTTCTAACTTGGTTGAGGCCTACCCAGCGGCCACTAATACTGCTGTGTTTACTGCTAAGAAAATAGTTCAGGAATTTGTATGCAGGTACGGTATCCCTAAAATCATCGAGAGTGATAGGGGTACACATTTCACAGGTGATGTTTTTCAAAATATGTGTAAGCTGATGGGTATTAATAGTCGACTTCACACCCCCTACCGACTGCAAGCCAGTGCAAAGGTAGAAAGAATGAACGGGACTATTAAAAATAAGCTAAGTAAAATCATGACTGAGACTGGACTAGGATGGCCAGAAGCGTTACCTTTGGTCCTACATAGCATAAGGACCATTCCTAGACCTCCTCTGAATCTGTCCCCATTTGAAATATTGTTTGGCAGACAACCTCATTTGATTATAAGTCCACAGGAAGATCTAAAGGGTAACAACGAGGTAACTGTGAAGTATCTTATATCAATGAGTAAGCAGTTAAAGCAACAGCAGCAGAAACTGAAATTGTTTAATGATATGCCTGAAACGAACTGTCATGATGTTGAACCAGGAGAATATGTAATGATCAGAAATTTCTTGCGTTCAGGTTGTTTGACTGATCGGTGGGAAGGTCCGTACCAGGTGCTACTGACAAGTACTACATCTGTGAAGGTGGCCGCGATAGATACCTGGGTCCATTCCACTCACTGCAAAAAGGTCAATCAACTGGTGGAGAAACAAGTCGGAGACAAAGCTGATAGCGTGGACCTGTCGCTCGCGAGCTTGTTCCAGGAGGATTGAAAAGGTCGTAGTAAGATACCTGAACTGAGAGAAATTTGCAGGTCTTGTTGTGACAATGGACGGGCCTGCTGTGTTCATTTTCATATTCTCTTTTAGAGTGTTCACCATCCTGGTCAGTCCGGGGATATCCAGTGTCTGTGATCGGGGACCGATTGAGGAAACGGGAGCTGATGGCAGTTCTGATGGAGTGGAATCAGGAGGAGTGCAATGCCAATCAGGGGAGTGTCTGACCAATCTTAGTACTGTTATTGTTAAGAGAGCTGTCATTCCGGATACTCGGGGAAGGTGTGGAGGTTTATCGTCTGAAGATTCCTGTATTTGTGAGCTTTGTGGGTCCCTAGTTGATGAGAACTGTATCCAATGGTGCCAACCTAAATATAATCCGTACTGGGGTGGGTATCCTCTAGAGGATTATCATAGCATGGTAGGCAAAGTGTTAAATCAAACTTATTGCTGGGTGTGTTCACATGTGCCACAGGGACCAGGACCGCCAAGAGCCATTGTGGGCCCCGGTAATAGGGGGCATGGCCTAATAGGGGAGGCGTGGCCATGCCCCCTTGCCGAGAGGGAAAAAAAAAATATTTGAATATCACGGAAATTTTAGAATTGCAAAAAGGGAAAACATTGGATGGAAAATTCCTCTCATCCAAACCACCTCATTTCAAACTCCATCAATTCCAAGTAGATAGATCACTTTTGTGTCTAAACATAACCAACCCCAATAAACCCGGGAGTTGGGAAGTGACGGGGAATAATCAGATGATGACCTTCTCACAAAGAGCTGATAATGAGTCCATAAACCATGATCTGCTGTGCTCCATTAAGTCTGGTGGAAAACATTTTAGGTATCGGTATACATTGAGTTCCACCAAAGAAATTATTGGTAAGGTGCCAAATGGTTATTGTGCTAAAATAATACAGCCAGAAACTTGCATGTACCAGATGGAAGAACCAGAAATAGGATTGTTTGCAAGGGAAATGTGCTTAATGATAATGATGCATATCATTCCTTATGTCCTCTCTGATAATGTATATTTCATCTGTGGAAGGAAAGCGTATAAATGGCTCTCCCTGAGTTCCGAAGGTTTGTGTTACCTGGGAAGAGTAGTCCCAGAAGTTATGACCCTCACACATGTTGAAATGCTGGGTATACATAAAAACACACCGTCACCATATCTTCACACACAATATGAACACAGAGGCAAAAGAAATATGGTACCTGGTGATATACATAAAGCCACTCAGTTAATCAGTGAGAAAACTGGCTTTCAAGTTCTGGTCGCATTGGACCCCACCAGGATTGCTCGGGGTACATAAAATTTTAGATATATCCAGGAACTTGCCAAATTGATAGATAATATCACCGAGATGTACGATGACACATTCAGGTATACAGGGAGAGAATTGCAAGCGTACAAGAAAGAACTAGTGCAACACAGGCTGGTGTTGAATTATTTAACTGCTGTTACTGGAGGGTATTGCGTAACATTGGTCACCCAATTTGGAGTAAAATGTTGCACCTATGTCACCAATGATACCAGCGACCCTAAGGAGGTGATAGACCGGAAGATGGATGAAATTCTGCAGCTAAAGTGGGAATTTCGCAAAAACCATAACGCTTCAGTGGCTGAAATAGGGGAGAAGATAGAAGAATGGGTTTCATGGCTGAACCCAGTGAAATGGTTCTCAGGTCTAGGGGAATGGGTCCAGGAAGTGATCGCCAGCGTAGGCAAATTCTTAATCCTTATACTGATTATCATCATAATAATTGGCATATGCGTCCGGTGTGTTCCTATTGTGTTGAAGTGTGGAAAATGTAAAAACAGAGTGAAACGAAAGAATGAAACTATGATGGTGGTCAGTAATGACAATATGTATACCGAGGTAAATATAGAACTGCATTACAACCCTGAACTAGGAAATACAATCGTTTGATGTATTATATTTAGACATGCATAGAATGTATTATTGAAATGTTATTTATAGAACACCTCAGATAATGTAAAGTCTCAACTCCCCTTCAAGACTGCTATTATAAGACTGTCGAAGCTGAATAATTGGCTGAGACAAGTTCAGTTTAAAATTTAATCGCGGCGACGCCATCTTGCGACTGGCCGCAAGACGCCATCTTGAAAATGAGATCGCAAGACGCTATTTTGTGAATGGCCGCCTAAGCGCCATTTTAGATAAACTCACATTTTAGTACATGTGGCGATGATACTATTAGCACCATGCGAATGCATTTTTCACCATTTCTCATACACACATTAATACGCACAATTGCGCTGTTAACTAGTCTCATATTAGCAAATGCATAGGACTTTGTATGAAACCGCTGTTTTATTAGCTTTATGCGCATGCATCTGCCCCAAGTTAACTAGCGTCCTTATATCAAACCCTCAATACCCACACATTACATATTCACACATAAGGTTCAATAAGCTTTAAAGTGTATGATTTAAGTTGGTTCAGTTATTTTAAATGCTGAGAAATAAAGGTATTTGATAACTAAGGTATTATACATGCTAAACAAGTTGAGTTTGGTCTTGTACTGATGCGTACTCTTTTTTACAGTATTCCGGTGTTATCGGTGGGGAGGTCGCATCATGCAAACTCAAGTTATGGATTGCAGAGCCTACAAGCAACAAAATGTATATTTCATGAACAACTGTTAGAATGTTGCAGGGGGTGTGAAGAGGAAGATCCCCAGCTGTTAGAGGCAGGGAGAGTCTATTTGAACCAGCCTGTTAAATGTGCTGTAACAGATGCTTCTCCCCTGGGAACCAATGACATCAGCAACAAACTTCCCTATTGTTCTGTTTATTCTGGGGGGGTATAAATATGTGTGCACGAATGCTGGTTCTCAGTCTTCGTGTTGAACGCTGTATGACTAGTGGTCTCTTGCTGATGCCTATCTCTGGGTCCGGAAGCGCCTGCGTATGTATACTGTACTTGGATCTGTATAATTTTCCTTTTGCGCCTAAATTGTGTCTAGATCAATTGCGTGTAACTGTCTGAACTTTTACCTGAATAACACTTGTGCTTTGGAACCACAAATTCCACGTCTAAGTCTTTATTTATGGTATGAAATTAGCGTCATCCTTAGAAGGTATAGGCAGGATATTAGAAGGTATAGGCAGGACATTAGAAGGTATAGGAAGGTGTGTATAGAGGTTCTGATCCAGTATCGTTAATGTGTGTGACAGTATGTATGTTTATGCATGTGACTGCATATGTGTGTGACAGTATGTATGTTTGTGTGTGACTGCATATAGGGGGCATATCCATCAGCTCATGTAGCGGTGGGCATGCCCCCAGCATAACGAAAATGGGGGGAGTGGCCTTCAGGAATTTCACATAAGGCCACACCCCTTGCCACGTGGCCACACCTACTATTTTGGATGAGCGCCTTTTTCCACGGCCACTTTAAATTCCCAATATGCCCCTGGAATCAACCATCCCCCAACTAGTCAGCCCAGGCCTGGGATTCCTCAGGAAATGTGCCCCTCCTCCCAATAAAGGGGTCCCTTCTCCCGAGTCTCTCCAAGATTTGATACATCTCTCCCTTTATGTTTGATATTTTAAAATACAAATATTCTTGTAGCTCCTGTAACTCTGGGTTCCACAAAATGCTTGAAATGGGGTTAGACTATTTCCATCTTTCTTGACACAGGGCCTGATTTGGATTTGTATGCAAACCTGATGGTATATGTACAAATCCGATGGTTCTGGGTCTGCGCAGAATGGTTTCTGCTGGATCACCTGCAGTCCCTCCTTATAGCAGCATGATTGACATTGGCATTTGAGGGCAGAGTGGGGGTGGCGACCAGGACCGCTCTGTCCCTGGGCTTGCCAAGCCCAGGGTCTGCATAGGAGGATACAGTCTTCCTGGACCTGGCAGAGGGGTTCCGATGGCCAGGATGATTGAGCTTCAGCTCACATAGACTGGCTGAGGGCAGCGACCAGTGGTATTTCCTAAAGACACCTCATGCTACATTTGCATTTTACTTATACAGTATTGCACTGTCACTTCACTGCAGCTGTGTAATACCGTATAAATTGGAATCATGACCACAGTGCATCCACCTGAGTGTGTTTCTCTCTTTAGATTGTTCGTCCTTACAGGGTCCTCTTGGAGTTGACTTAGGAAACTTTTTGGATAGCAGTCTTATAACCTATAGCCTGACACCTGACAAAAAGTGGTGTGGGGAAATGGTTAGCTCCATAACACGGGATAAAAGTGTCGAGTGGTATAACGGTTATACCACTCTACACTTTTATACTATAACCATGGACCTTTAAGGGTTAACTGAGGCAAATAAATATATTTGAAGTAGAATGTAAATCAGATAACACAATATAAGATGAGATAGCATGTAACACATTTAACAATAGCATACACAATAGAATACAATACAGACCATGCAATGGCAATATGGATTTAAGTGAAAATAATATGAATGTATGGCAATAATAGAACTGTCAAAACTTCTATCAGGTTAAGATAAAGTATCAGGTTTAGGGGGGGCGTGGCTTGCTTGCCAAGGGAGGTGGACGTGCTTTGGATCAGCTCCCGGCTAAACTTCATCTGGGCCCGGCTACCACAGCCTTTGATCCCCCATCTGCTCTGCCCTAAGTTGCTATCTACAGTGGGATCCTGTTGGCCTCTTTCCCGGATTGCGGGAGTGTGACGGGGGCTGTGGCCACATTGCGGCCTGCGGGGTGTACAGGAGCCGCGGCCTTGAGTTCTGAGCTGTAGCCGCGCCGGTGCTCGGCGTTATCGCGGCTGCCGCCGGACATCGCGACAGGACCCCCCTGAGGCTTAGCTTTCTACTGCTCGACTGGGGACATAGGGGGCAGCCTTAATATCCCCTGGAAGACCTGGTAAGCGGCGCTGAGCGAAACCGCGAATCGCGGGAGGCGCCATTTTGAGACCCACTACATGTTTATGTGACTGTGCTGATGATTCAGTGGTGACGGGCTAAATCTATACAGGGCATTGTCTTCCCATTTTGCTCTGCTCATCCATTCCTGCATAGCTGCCTCTGTGGATATCCTGCCAGGTCTGCTGCTGGCTCTGGCCTTTGTCCTGTGCTGATGACTGGAACCAAATAGAGGTCTGATACAGTTAAATCCCCACTGGCACAGTATCTGAAATTGGATGGGTGGCTGTCCCATACCTTGTGGATGCTGGAAGAAGTAATCCATGTCCCAACAGCAGCTGCCATGAAATAGCTATATAATGGTGAGGGGAATGTGAATTATGACACCCAACCTACGCTATGCCTAGAAGTCTATATATTGCTTTCTCTGTATATCTCTTCTAATATGTTTCTTCATGGGTAAATGGGGCACAACCAAACGACCCGCAGTCACTCCAGCTAAGTCTTCATCTAATACTGCATTTAATACTCTTTTTGGTGTTTCTACGTCTGCCGCTGGTGTTTCCTCGGGACCTATTTCTCCACATATGGCTTCTGGGAGTTCGGATGGCGGCTCTACCCCGGAATCTCGCTCGCCACATTTAACATCATCCATTCCTGCCAGTTCCTCCGATATAGGTGAGATATTGCAACATTTAAAGTCCTTACCGACTAGACAGGACATTCAGCAAGATTTACAATCACTGGAAAAGAGGATCCAGGAAACAGTCCAGACGCATGTCGCCTCTATTCGGTCGGATCTTAACCAAGTGGCGGAGAGGGTAGTCTCGCTGGAGGAACACAGGGAGACTGTTGACACTCAACTTGGGGATATCCATGGTTTACTTTCACGTCACTCCCGTGTATTGATAGAAATGCAAAGACGTCTGGATGATGTCGACAACAGGGGCCGACAAAATAACCTGCGGGTACGTGGGATTACTGAAGATATCAATCAGTCTGGTATTGAGGATGCCCTCACTAAAATATTTAATGACCTTCTTCATGCTGACCCAGACGCCAGAATCCAATTTGACCGAGCACATTATCTGCAGATTACATTATTATACAGTGAAAGAGGAGATTTTGAGAAAAGCTAGACAAGTAAAGGAAATTGAATTCAATGGGTGCCCTGTGCAGATTTTTCAAGACCTATCCTGGAACACACTCCAACAGAGACGCCTGCTCCGGCCGCTCACAGAGGAACTTCACAGACGAGACATTAAATTTTGTTGGGGATTTCCCCTGAGCATTCAAGTTATGCATGAGGGGAGGCTTCATATACTAAGGGAACCCGACGAGGTGCCTCAGTTTTGCTCCTCTCTCAATCTGTCTGCTGTCTCGGTACCTAATTGGCTAGTCCCTTTAGATATGCACGTTCGCCAACCGCCTCGCAAAGAGACTGGGCAACGTACCCGGAATTCCAGACGTGGACCCGGAGGAAACTCTGCGGCTGAGGGCGAGGATATTACTTGATTATTGTCTCTAATGCTGTTTTGAATATCCTTTTTATACTAGCAGTGTTATAAATGGCATATTTGCTAATTCTATGCTTTTTTTCTACCTTATCCTGGTTGCAAGTAGATACTATACCCTGCTGAGGATGGCAATTCATTGATATTTGTGCTCTGCTAAATTTTGCATATCTACTCTGTTTTGGGATAGGAGCTCTTTTGATTGTTGTTGTTTGCGTATTCTCAAAAATATCTTGCTGACTTAGGCAATCATTGTTTATGTAATATTTTGTTAGATGGGTCCCAATTTTATGTGGATCTGTTTGGTTGTCATGTTCACTATGTCCCTCCCATTCCCCCTAACTCCGTTGTATATATATTGTCCATGGACCCGCTAGGGGTTTCCATGGCCTTTTCTACGGAGTCATGTTATTTTACTATCTTCATCTCTGATTTACAATATAATATGAGGTTAATATGTATGTTGTTAGATATGGTTTGTTCCATTTCTATCCTTCTTCTTTTCTTCTTTTCTTTCATTTCTCTTTTTTTCTTTGTCTTTTCTTTTTTTTTCTTTTCTCATCCCGTACCCCAACCTTCCCTCTCTACCTGCAGGCGGACACCACACACATTCAGGTAAACGACCACGGCATCCAACGACACTGGTATCTTTTCCTTTTTTCAAATATTGACTATGGCTAAACTACTTATTTTTTCTAATAATGTAAAGGGACTTAATATACCTGAAAAAAGTTCCAGTCTTCTACATACATTGCATTTGGATAGGGTAGACATAGATTTTCTTCAGGAGACGCACTTTAAAGAGGGTATGGCCCCGTCCCTTAGATCTCGATACTTTCCGGTGGGTTACTTTAATAATTTCTCTGAAGCCAAGGCTAGGGGTGTAGCTATTTTGTTTGCTAAACACCTGAAGCTTACCAATGTTTCAGCTGTCCCTATTGGGAACGGTAGAGGACTATTGGTTAAAGTTACCATAGACGACCAAAAATTTTCCCTTGTCAATCTATATGTACCTAATCAGGGTCAATCTGCTTTTTTGCGTAAATCGTTGGAATTAATAGAGGATCAATTGGAGGGGATCAGAGTAATTGGTGGCGACTTTAACTGGGCTTTGGAACCTTCTCTTGATACTTCCTCTGAGATTCCACGCACCTCCATTAAAGAGACTAGGAAGTTTAGGCTGATCTTACACGATTTCCAACTAGTAGATACATGGAGACTACTACATCCAGCAGAGAGGGATTACACCTTCTACTCTTCTCCACATAGATCTTATTCCCGCATAGATTACTTGATCACTCCCATTTAGATCTTTTGGCGGAAGCTACTATTGGGCAGATTACTAGCTCTGACCATGCCCCGATATTTCTGACATTATATCTATGTGACCCCCCCCCAGCGCCAGTGGCACTGGAAGCTTAATGAGCAATTCCTTAGGGATCCCTACTGTAAAGCTCAAATTGGAGAGGCCCTGGAAGACTACATTTCTCACAACATCACTGATGATGTGTCTCCTATTACAATATGGGAGGCCCATAAATGCGTCATTAGGGGTAAATGCATTCAACTAGGGTCTTATCTAAAAAAAAAGAAAACTGAATGTAGAGATGCTTTATTGTCTAGAATTCAGTTGTTAGAACTTACCCATAAACGTAATATGACCTCTGATGTTTTGGTTGAACTTCAAAAGGCTAGATCTGATCTTAATAATCTCTTATATGAGGGTGCCCGGAGAGGATTTCGGAGATGCCGTCATAAACATTACCGTTGGGGGAACAAACCAGGTAAAATGTTGGCTAGGGCACTTAGAGCCCAGAGATCTTTGACTTACCTTCAGAGTATCAGAGACCATAAGGGTAATCTCTGCCACACAGATAAAGCTATTGCTGCGGTGTTTCAGAGCTTTTATTCTGGGCTATATAATTTAGGTCCGACCTGTTCGAGCTTGGATCTGGCAGACTGGGAATTAGAAATCCAGAATTATTTAAAGGAAATTGATTTCCCTACTCTCCCTGAAGCGGTGACACAGTCTCTCGAATCCCCATTTACAGAAACAGAACTATCCGTAGCTATCAAAACCTCCCCGTCTGGGAAAAGTCCCGGCCCTGATGGGTTTACGGTAGGGGTGTGCACCGGCCACTTTTCGTGTTTTGTGTTTTGGTTTTGGATCTGGATCTTTCTTCGTGTTTTGGATCTGGATTGGTTTTGCCAAAACCACCCTTCCGTGTTTTGGGTTCTGGGTTTTGTGTTTTGGATCTGTATTTTTTTTTAAAAAAGCATAAAAACAGCTAAAATCACAGAATTTGTAGGTTTTTCTGCTCCTATGCTATTATTAACCTCAATAACCTTAATTTCCACTCATTTCCAGTCTATTCTGAACACCTCACACCTCACAATAGTGTTTTTATGTCCAAAAGGTTGCACCGAGGTAGCTGGATGACTATGCTAAGCGACACGAGTGGGCGGCACAAACACGTGACCCATCTAGGAGTGACACTGCAGTGGCAGACAGGATGGCAGTTAGAAAAACTAGGCCCCAAACTGTACATAATGCAAAGAAAAAAAAGAAGTGCAAGATGGAATTGTCCTTGGGCCCTCCCACCCACCCTTATGTTGTATAAACAGGACATGCACACTTTAACAAATCAATCATTTCAGCGCCAGGGTCTGCCACACAACTGTGGCTGAAATGATTGGTTCGTTTGGGCCCCCACAAAACAAGCTGGCAATTAATGTGTCCCTGCACAAACTGGCTCTACGGAGGCAAGATGTCATCCTCATCCTCCTCATCCACCGATTCCTCACCCTCTTCAGTGTGTACATCCTCATCCTCACAAAGTATTAACTCGTCCCCACTTGAATCCACCACCACAGGTCCCTCTGTACCTTCTGGAGGCTGGTCTCCCTGGAAGAGCTGATAATTCATTTTGATGAACATCATCTTCTCCAAATTCTGAGGAAGCAACCTCCTACGCCTTTCGCTGACAAGGTTCCCGGCTGCACTAAACACTCTTTCGGAGTACACACTGGAGGGGGGGCAACTCAGGTAAAATAGAGCCAGTTTGTACAGGGGCCTCCAAATTGCCTCTTTTTCCTGCCAGTACAGGTATGGACTGTCTGACATGCCTACTTGGATGCTGTCACCGATGTAATCCTCCACCATTCTGTCAATGGTGACAGTATCATATGCAGTGACAGTAGACATGTCAGAAATTGTTGCCAGGTCCTTCAGTCCGGACCAGATGTCCAAACTTGGTCCTGCCTGCCCTGCATCACCGCCAGCGGGTTGCTTAGGATACCTAAGTTTTTTCCTGGCAGCCCCAGTTGCGGGAGAAAATGAAGAAGGACCCGTTGACGTGTCACGTTCCGCTTCAGCTGACAGTGTGTTCACCAGCAGGTCTTTGCACCTCTGCAGGCTTGTGTCGGCCGGAAAGAGAGACACCACATAGGCTTTAAACCTAGGATCGAGCACGGTGGCCAAAATGTAGTGGTCTGATTTCAACAGATTGACCACCCTGGAATCCTGGCAAAGCGAATGAAGGGCTTCATCCACAAGTCCCACATGCCAAGCGGAATCGCTCCGTCTTAGCTCCTCCTTCACTTTCTCCAGCTGCTTCTGCAAAAGCCTGATGAGGCGAATGACCTGACTCAAGCTGGCAGTGTCTGAACTGACTTCACGTGTGGCAAGTTCGAAGGGCTGGAGAACCTTGCACAACACGGAAATCATTCTCCACTGCGCTTGAGTCAGGTGCATACCCCCTCCTTTGCCTATGTCATAGGTGGATGTATAGCTTGTATGGCCTTTTGCTGCTCCTCCATCCTCTGAAGCATATAGAGGGTTGAGTTCCACCGCGTCACAACCTCTTGCTTCAGGTAATGGCGGGGCAGGTTCAAGAGTGTTTGCTGGTGCTCCAGTCTTCGGCACGCAGTCGCTGAATGGCGAAAGTGGCCAGAAATTTTTCGAGCCACCCAAAGCGTCTCCTGCACGCCCCTGTCGCTTTTCAGAAAATTCTGCACCACCAAGTTTATTGTGTGAGCAAAACATGGGACGTGCTGGAATTTGCCCAGATGTAATGCCCGCACAATATTGGTGGCGTTGTCAGATATCACAAATCCCCAGGAGAGTCTAAGTGGGGTAAGCCACTGGGCGATGATTTCCCTCAGTTTCTCTTAGAGGTTGTCGGCGGTGTGCCTCTTACTGAAACCGGTGATACACAGCGTAGCCTGCCTTGTAACAAGCTGGCGTTTCTGAGATGCTGCTACTGGTGACGCTGTTGCTGCGTAAGGTGATACATCTACCCAGTGGGCTGTCACAGTCATATAGTCCTTAGTCTGCCATGTTCCACTTGTCCACATGTCCGTGGTTAAGTGGACATTGTGTACAACAGCATTTTTCAGGACACTTTTTCTGACGTTTCTGTACAGTCTCGGTATCGCCTGCCTAGTGAAGTGGAATCTAGACGGGATTTGGAACCGGGGACACACTACCTCCATCAATTGTCTAAATCCCACTGCACTAATGGCGGATACCGGACGCACGTCTAACACCAACATAGCAGTCAAGGCATCAGTTATACGTTTTGCATCAGGATGACTGCTGTCGTACTTCATCCTCCTCGCTAAGGACTGTTGGAGGGTCAATTGTTTAGTAAAAGTAGTGGTGTTCCTACTTCCTCTCTGGGATGATGAACGACTCCCAGCAGCAGCAACAGCAGCAGCGGCAGCAGTAGGCGTAGCAATGTAGGATCCTCCGGAGGAATCCCGGATAGGAGAGTCAGTCATGCCAGTGACATGGCCTGCAGGACTACTTCCGATCCTGACTAAGGAGGAAATTGACGAGGAAGGAGTTGACGGTGTGGTTTGCAGGCGCTTGGATACAACAGGACAACGGGATTTAGGTGTCCCTGGACTGCTTACGGTCTTAGCCAAAGTTTCTGAACTTGACAGTAACTTTTTATGAACGCGCTGCAGGTGCCGTATAAGGGAGGATGTTCCTAGGTGGTTGACGTCCCTACCCCTACTTATTTCACCTTTACATATGGTACATATGGCAAGACAGTTGTTGTCCGGATTTGGATAGAAATATTGCCAGACCAAAGAGGTGGAATGTTTGGTCTTCTGCCCAGGCATGACCGTGATGGGCTTTTTCATCCCACGGACAACAACTGTCTCCCCTGGAGCCTGATTTAAACAAACGACATCACCATCAGAATCCTCCTCGCCAACTTCCTCCTCAGCGCCAGCTACACCAGTATCCTCATCCTGTAGTACAACAGTGACATCTTCAATTTGCATATCAGCAAGTGGACTGTGGGTGCTCCTTTCAGCACTTGCAGGGGGCGTGCAAATGGTGGAAAGAGCCACCTCTTCCCGTTCAGTGCTGGGAAGGTCAGGCATCGCAACCACCACCACACTTGGACTCTCCTTGGGGATTTGTGATATCTTCTTAGAAAGCACAGTTCTTCGCTGTGCTTTTGCCAGCTTAACTCTTTTGATTTTTTTAGTGGGAGGAGGGCTTCCATCGTCATGTGAAGCTGAACCACTAGTCATGAACATACTAGGGATCGACCTTAGCCGTTCCTTGCCACTCCGTGTCGTAAATGGCATATTGGCAAGTTTACGTTTCTCTTCCGCTGATTTAAATGTCTTTTTCAAGGTCATTTTCCTGAACTTTGCCATTTGGGATTGTATGTGCCCTCTACTATGACATTGGGCATCGGCCTTGGCAGACGACGTTGATGGCATGTTATCGTCTATGTCATGACTAGTGGCAGCAGCTTCAGCACTAGGAGGAAGTGGTTCTTGATCTTTCTCTATTTTATTTTTATCGGAGAAAGTTTGGTCCTCCATTTATGTTATATCGATTTGATATATACGTGCGGCTAAACACAGAAAATAATTTTTTTTTTGGTTTGGACTGGAGTGTACTTTGGGGGTTACAGCACCCTTTAACGGTCAAGCCAGCCGGCCCTTTACTTATGACACAGGCGCACGCTTGGCACTACTTTGTTGATGCACGTGCGGCTACTGCGCACACAATTCACAAACACAGAAAATAATTTTTTTTGGGGTTTGGACTGGAGTGTACTTTCGGGGGTTACAGCACCCTTAACGGTCAAGCCAGCCGGCCCTTTACTTATGACACAGGCGCACGCTTGGCACTACTTTGTTGATGCACGTGCGGCTACTGCGCACACAATTCACAAACACAGAAAATAATTTTTTTTTTGGTTTGGACTGGAGTGTACTTTGGGGGTTACAGCACCCTTAACGGTCAAGCCAGCCGGCCCTTTACTTATGACACAGGCGCACGCTTGGCACTACTTTGTTGATGCACGTGCGGCTACTGCGCACACAATTCACAAACACAGAAAATAATTTTTTTTTTGGTTTGGACTGGAGTGTACTTTCGGGGGTTACAGCTCCCTTAACGGTCAAGCCAGCCAGCCCTTTACTTATGACACAGGCACACGCTTGGCACTACTTTGTTGATGCACGTGCGGCTACTGCGCACACAATTCACAAACACAGAAAATAATTTTTTTTTTGGTTTGTACTGGAGTGTACTTTCGGGGGTTACAGCACCCTTAACGGTCAAGCCAGCCGGCCCTTTACTTATGACACAGGCGCACGCTTGGCACTACTTTGTTGATGCACGTGCGGCTACTGCGCACACAATTCACAAACACAGAAAATAATTTTTTTTTTGGTTTGGACTGGAGTGTACTTTGGGGGTTACAGCACCCTTTAACGGTCAAGCCAGCCGGCCCTTTACTTATGACACAGGTGCACGCTTGGCACTACTTTGTTGATGCACGTGCGGCTACTGCGCACACAATTCACAAACACAGAAAATAATTTTTTTTTTGGTTTGGACTGGAGTGTACTTTGGGGGTTACAGCACCCTTTAACGGTCAAGCCAGCCGGCCCTTTACTTATGACACAGGCGCACGCTTGGCACTACTTTGTTGATGCACGTGCGGCTACTGCGCACACAATTCACAAACACAGAAAATAATTTTTTTCTTGGTTTGGACTGGAGTGTACTTTCGGGGGTTACAGCACCCTTAATGGTCAAGCCAGCCGGCCCTTTACTTATGACACAGGCGCATGCTTGGCACTACTTTGTTGATGCACGTGCGGCTACTGCGCACACAATTCACAAACACAGAAAATAATTTTTTTCTTGGTTTGGACTGGAGTGTACTTTCGGGGGTTACAGCACCCTTTAACGGTCAAGCCAGCCGGCCCTTTACTTATGACACAGGTGCACGCTTAGCACTACTTTGTTGATGCACGTGCGGCTACTGCGCACACAATTCACAAACACAGAAAATAATTTTTTTTTTGGTTTGGACTGGAGTGTACTTTGGGGGTTACAGCACCCTTTAACGGTCTAGCCAGCCGGCCCTTTACTTATGACACAGGCGCACGCTTGGCACTACTTTGTTGATGCACGTGCGGCTACTGCGCACACAATTCATAAACACAGAAAATATATTATTTTTTTAGCACTTGGGGGGAGCACCCCTGATGGACAGAGCACCCCCTGGACAACACTACAGCACCCCTTTAGGACTGGGACACTGCACAGGACTTTGGAGTGGACACAGCCCCTATGGAGAACTGACTGCACAACACAGTCCAGCCAGCCCCTATGGACTTTGAAGTAGTGGACACAGCCCCTATTAACAACAGCAGCACAGCACAACACAGCCAGCCCCTATGGACTTTGAAGTAGTGGACAACAGCAGCACTACACTACACTACACTACACAGCCCTAACTCCCACCCTCCCTCTTCACTGTCCACAGCCGAGTGAGAAAATGGCGCCGACGTGGGTACCTTATATAGGATCCAAAACCCGCGAGACTCGGAAGGCGGGATGATGACGTTTTGCCTCGATTTCAGATCCGAGTCAGGCGGGAAAAGTCGAGCCTGACTCGGATCGGACTCGGATCGGGCAGGCTCGGGGGGGTTCGGATTTCAGAAATCCGAACCCGCTCACCCCTAGTTTACGGTGTCCTACTTTAAAACATATCAAGATACCCTCTTGCCATTGTTAGTACGGGCATGTAATGCTGTATCAGAGCATAGTCCTTTTTCCAATCAGTCGCTTGGGGCACACATCACAGTAATACCCAAGGAGGGCAAGGATCCATCCCTACCAGCGAGCTATCGCCCGATTTCTCTACTTAATGTGGATATAAAGCTATACGCCAAACTTATAGCCAATCATCTCAAACCATTTCTCCCGACTATCATCCACTCTGACCAGGTGGGCTTTGTTCCAGGTAGAGAGGCTAAAGACAACACCACCAAAGTCATTGATTTGATACACCATGCAGTGGCCTCTGATGTTCCCATGATACTCCTCCCCACAGATGCTGAAAAAGCTTTTGATCGGGTGGACTGGAGTTTCATGACATCAATACATAAATTTTTTATCAAAAATGTTGGCCTTATATAGAGCCCCTTCAGCCCAGATTCGTGTAAACGGGATTTTATCAGATCCAGTGCATATAGCCAATGGTACTCGGCAGGGCTGCCCTCTCTCTCCACTGGTTTTTATTCTATGCATGGAGGCACTGGCGAGAGCTATCAGGGTTAATCCAAACATAACAGGTCTCATGGTGGGTTCGCGGGAGTATCGCCTTGCCCTCTTTGCGGATGATCTATTAGCGATTGTCACTAACCCAGTCACCTCTCTTCCCAATTTAATGAAAGAATTCCAACGTTTTGGCAGTCTCTCAAACTTTAAAATTAATTATAGTAAATCTATGGTATTAAATGTCACCGCTTCAGCTGAGACTATATCTGCCCTTGGAGCTTCTTTCCCATTTAAGTTCCAGACTTCCTATATTAAGTACTTAGGGATACTCATACCTAGCCATCTACAGGATTTGTTTACTCTTAATCATACACCTTTATTAAGTTCCATCCATAAGGACTTAGACGAGTGGCTCTTAAAAAAGTTCTCTTGGTTTGGTCGTCTAAATATTGTTAAGATGAACATCCTCCCACGTCTCTTATATCTCTTACAGATGACTCCAATAGGTCTCCCTCCAGGCTTTTTGACTGAAACACATAATCTAATACGAAATCTTGTTTGGGGGGGCAGAAACCCCAGATTTAAGCATGATGTGTTATTTAGACCAGGGTGTCGGGTGGGCAGCAATTGCCCATGTTATCCACTTATTATCAAGCCATAGTGCTTAGTAGAGTCTTAGATTGGACCCGGGGTAGCTTGGGTAAGCAGTGGGTTGAATTAGAGGCGGATTCATCCAGACTTCATTTGCGCACACTGCCGTGGTGCTCTAAAATCGCTCGCTCCCCACATCCAACAGTGGGCCCTACGTTAGAGACATGGAAACGACTGCGTACTAAACCTGAGATATCTTCTGTGATATCGCCACTTACCCCTATCCTACATAATCCCCTTTTTCCCCCTGGGAATTTAGGACCTTTCATTTCTAGATGGTCGAGGGCTGGGATTGTTCGAATGAGTCATCTGCTGGCAGATGGTAAATTTATGTCATTTCCAATCCTATGTGCTAATACTTCCCTTACTGAGGAATGTTCTTGGGTGTACATTCAGGTACGATACTTCGCTTCATCTCTTGGGAGCCCTTCAGTATTTGCCAGAGAATTGACGCCCTTTGAATCTATGTGCTACCATCGTACTCCTCCCACACATATTATCTCAGGTATTTACAAGATCTTGTTACACAACATGTTTTCTACTGATCCTCTTTTTGTTGAGGCCTGGGATAGGGATTTTTCAAGTAAGGGTATTCAAATTAACTGGGACAAGGTCTTTCAAATCACCAAGGTGTGCTCAGATAGTCTGGAGGTTCAGGAGACACAATACAAAGTGTTGACAAGATGGTATCGCTGTCCTGTCTTCTTACATAGATGCTTCCCATCGGTGTCCCCTCTCTGCTGGAGATGTCTTCAGGAAACAGGAACAATGATACATATTTGGTGGGACTGTCCATTAATTTCTCCCTTCTGGTGTAGGATAATAGCCTTGGCTTCTGAGATGTTAGGATTTACTGTTCCAAGGGGACCTGATTTTTGGTTACTATCCCATACGTCTTTCTCTGTCTCTGTATATAAAAAATCATTACTTAAACATATCAACAATGCTGCAAGGGCAGTGCTGCCAGTTCGCTGGCGCTCTCAGGTCCCCCCTTCGTTATGGGAATGGTGTCAACGTCTCGATTTCTACATGACCATGGATGATATCCTCTATTCAGCCCCTGAAAAACATTCAGAGTTTACATCTCTGTGGTGCAATTGGATTGAATTTAAATCAACTGCTTCGTACGCAGCCCTTATCCCACGAACCTAGCTAATTTATTTACTGATTTTACCGATGCCTGGTGTCGGAAGATGTATGCTTAGCATGGGTCGTCTGCCTTGCCCCCCCTTCCCCCTCCCCCTCTTTCCAAAAATGTATTTCTCTCTCTTTTTCCCTTTCTTTAATTCTTCTGGTCTAATTTGTTATCTCTGTGTTTTATTTGAGAAAATGTGGTTTTTGCTGTCCATGCGGTTGTCTGCAGAAGATTTAACTGTGTGGATACAACTCTCTTCTTTTCCTTGCTGATATTTAATGTTTGTTTTATTGTTTCGAATTTTCATCTGCAAGGTTTACATGTATTAATGTTGAGAAAATAAGGAAAACGTATAGATTTCGTATCACTATTACTTGATATAACAAGATGTTTTTCTCTGAAAATAAAGAATTTATAAAAAAAAAAAGTATCAGGTTTAGTAAAGTGCGGGTTTTTAGAAGTGGAGATGTGGCCCTTAGCAACCAATTAGGTTCTACGTAACATTTATCTAGCACCTTCTAAAAGATAATAGCTAGAATTTGATTGGTTGCTATGGGCAACATCTCCACTTCTAAAAACCCGTACTTTAGTAAATATACCCCTTGCAATGTCTCTACATATGTACTGTGACTTGCAAGATGAAGAAAGAATGATAAGATAGGTTGCAGTGTCGGTTATGAGTTAGTGTGAGGAAAGAACTGTGGGCCTGATGCAGAGATTTCATTATTCCGATGCTTACTCGGTTGAGGAATAATCGGCACCTGCGCATGCGTCAAGATACATTACCGTAGTTGTTTGCAGCAAATTTTTACTCGCAGTGTGAGTGACTGTCAGGGAGCGTTTCTGGGAGGTAATGGGGAGTGATGGTATGAAATGCAGGCGTGTCGTGACCATTTTCTGGTTATGTCATCGTCTACGTCTGTGATCCCGTACGCAGTGAAAGTGGCTCCGGCGTCTCAGTTCCCATGGCCATTTTGAGTAACATTAGGGTTTTTCAGAACTGTGATAATCGAATGATCTGCGACCGATGCTCCGCCTTTGTATGTAGATGCTTGCATTTGCAATGCCGCAGGTGGGTGTCTCAATACATTTCTGGTCATCTGCGATATTTGCATATTATCGTACAGCAGCAGCACACGAGATCACAGTTAGTATTAGCGTACTTCTCTGTATCAGGCCCTGTGCTACCATTTAGCAGGCAACTGTAATCTCAACACACCCACCCACACACACACACATAGCAAGTGCTCCTCAATTGGTGTAGGGGTGGAGTAGTTGGAGTCCCTAAACTAATAGTCACTGCTAAAGGTAAAATTGGGATAGATGAGAGAGGAGTAGTCCCAGCAGTGTAGGGCAATGCAAGCCAGTACCTCTGTCTCATATAGACTGTGACATGGGCAAATAGCTCTGAGTGTGTTGCAGGTAGATTACTCACACCAGCAGCAGACAATCGGCAATCTGAAAACTGGTAAAATTCTCTGAATTAGAAATAAAAACCTGGAGTGTCCTTGTGATTTTCCTCACTGTATGGCAATAACAAGGGACTAACAAAAATAACCACAGCAGGTACCTGAAATAGCAGCAGCGAAACAGTATAAGCATCAGACAACTAGAATATTCCTGAACCTCCCTGAATTACAGATATGCACAGCTACATCCTTGCCTGTACCACAGTGAATCGCGCCATGTGTGGCGCGAGACAGACTCCTGCATTGGAGACGCTCATTTGCGTCTCCATAGGAATGAATGGGAGATGCACTCCTGCGATTGGAGACGCGCATTTGCATCTCCATAGGACTGAATGGAGATGCACTCCCGCGATCGTGGATGCGCCATAGTGCATTGTGGCGCATTGCACGATGCACGCGCACGTTTGTGGTGCGATCAGCCACAATGAACTTGGGTGCATCTGTACTATGGGGTGTATTAGCTTTCACTTTCCTGATACTAACCGGCACTTAGTGCCATCTTATTGGGTCTGGTAATGAAGCATGTCGTTCTGCTCCACTGCCAGGCAGGCCACCCAGCGCCCTTCGCTCCGGGTTCCCATTGACTGCCTCTGGGGGCGGTCTCCCAAAGGAACGCACGCGCAGATCTCTCTGTCTCTTAAAGAGACAGGTCCACATGACTGTGATGTCACACTGGTACCATAGTCAATTTGCATCCTTTTTAAGGCTGTTTGTTGTGCCAGAGTATTAGGTAATTTTACCTGCTTCGGCCTTGTATTGTTATCCACTTGCTGCGTACCAGACCCAGCTTTTCCCTGACTCTAAAACTTCTGCCAGTGCTCCAGACAGAGGCAAAACAAAAAAATAAGAAAGATAATATGTATAAGTACCTACTACCTCAGAAATAGCGATCTAGGGGGTGTTTGTCGTGCGAAGGATATTTTGTTACATTACAGTTACCACTAACTCATATAGTTGTGAACTGAGATTACAATATGAGTCATGTATGAAAGATATTGTATCAGCCCCTAGGGTGACTGGTTTTATTATCATATATCAAGAGTTATAGTCATTCAAAACCAGCAAATAATAAACTTGTGAAAATATTGCTGTCAGCATGTTATTATCAAGAGCCAGAGAGACATAACTTGTCTGTACCCTGGGGAAGACTTCTAGGTTTTTAGGTGACCCCAAGGGAAAATAAACCTTATAAATTATGGTAACAATATGCTTCCTCCAGTGTTGCCTCAAGGTCATAGTTACTCAATGATTTGAATGCCGTACTTTACCAATAATAATGCAATTATGATGAAGTGCTGGTATTTAACTTCTGTCACTATTGATAGACTTTACAATTTAGAAACATTTACTGACATATTTAAGTTCTCTATGCTAGTGAATACCTTTAAACATACTTGATTTAACCCACATTGTTCAGATTATTGTAAATCAATGACATTATAATAAATACTACTAATGTATTTTGTGCAGAATTGTATAGTTCCATGTTATACAACATTTCATTTTATTCTAGTTTGTTGAGTTAATTAAACTTAGAACTTAGTTTATACTTTTAACATTGTTTGTTCATCTCTGTTTTTAGTAGATGCTAATTGGGAAAACATACTGGGGCTGATTCAAAAAAAAGACACAGAAGCACCTGCAGCAGCGTTTATTGGCCAGCCTGCGACTTTATACAAATGCCATTATAAAGTCCTTCCCTTGTGGTATACATCCATGCATCCGAATGTGCAAGGGCTGAGATGCCCACTTTTAGCAGACATACAATCAGTAATACAGATTATGCAGTTGTTTATTTTATGCAAGCACTCTGATCACTTCAGTGTGAAATACAACCAGGTGACGTGTACAATGACTTTGCCTGTTAATTATGCACGCCTATGAAACGGCATTGAAACACACAGATACGCCTGTGTTCTTACCTCCACTCCCCCGTTTCTAGTGGCCTGCCCCTGTTACCACCCACAAACGGCCTCTTATGTCACCCATTCAACTGGGCTGTCTATGCTGAGCGAGCGACCGCTTCCCGATCCCAGAATGCAAATATCGCCCAGCTACAAGCGATCGCAGTTTAGCGAGCAGGTCTGAATCAGGTCCATAGTTCCTCAAGTTCACATTATGCTGCCCAGTACTTAACGGGCAATCCTGGAAACCTAATAGACAACTTTATGATTTGGATGTGTCACAAAGCAGGTTCTGAGACCCTTATACCACAGCCAATACTGTCAGTGCATCAGCTGGCGTATTCCCGGCTAGCCAGTCATCCAGAAGTGCACGTTTTGACAAACTAGTATCTGTGTGTTGGCATTTCTTCTGAGGCAGGCGCTGCATCTGCGCCGCCATCTTGCTTTGGTCAGCTGACTCTGGATTTATCCAACCAGTGAGGAATTAATTTTTACATGACCTCTGCAACCAATGACTCTTTAGAGTGCCCTATATAAACCTCTCACTTGCCCCTGCTCATGGCCAGTTCACCTTGTACATTACCAATTCCTGGCTCCTGTATAAGCAGCTCTGTTTCCTGATTCCAGTTTGTTAATTACATCTGCAATCCTCTTCCATACTACAAAGCATCTTCAGTTCCTATTTGCAACCTGAGCAGTTCCATACTGCTAATCTTCCAGCCTGCTAACCTTTACAGATATCCATTGCAACCTGTACTTCTTCCACAATGCTAATCCTCCAGCCTGCTAACATGTACAGTTATCCATTGCAACCTGTGCAGCTTCCACAATGCTAATCCTTCAACCTGCTAACATGTACAGTTATCCATTGCAACCTTTACAGCTTCCACAATACTAATCCTCCAGCCTGCTAACATGTACAGTTATCAATTGCAACCTGTGCAGCTTCCAAACTGCTTCATTTCAGCTCCAGCCTGTACTTGTCCAAATCAACCACTATTATCTGGAGGGGTTCCGACACTGCTAATTATCTCCAGCTAGCAGGTTTGTGCAGTTAACCCCTGCTGTTCTGAGCAGTTCTCACACTATGAGGCTTTATGTAATAGGGTGCGAGCTTGTGCCACTGAGGGAATACATGCGAGTGTTCCCGTATTTGTAAAGCATAAATTATTTTAAAGACAAAGCCAGCATGGTTTTGCCAGCATCCAGCATGACTTGATCACACAGCCCACCAAGAAACTCTGTAATCTTGCTGGATTATTCAATGTGTACCACTTATCCTTGTGTTATGTCCCTATAGATTGTAGGCTTGCAAGCAGTGTAATTTTACCTTTTTATCTGCCTGTTATTACCCAGTCTTGTTTTATTACTATTTTGTTCCCAATTGTAAAGTACAACAGAATATTCTGGTGCTACATAAGTAACTGTTAATAATAAATAAAATGGCAGTTTCAAAGACAGAGACATAGATATGCACCTTTAAATGTGCTAGGTAGATGAGTAGGTGCAATTGCACAGAAAAAGCAGCATTGGATATTTTTTCTTTTTGTAACTTACCCCATGTGGCAAATCAAGGTATTTAGACCCAACTATTACGTACCTTGTCTCTCACAAGGCATAAAGCTGTACTCACGTTTATTTTTATTTTCCCCATGTGTGAAGGTAAGTTGGTACTGGTCACTTTCAATAAAGATTAGGCCTGCCAAAACCTCTTTCAGGAGGAACATGAAGTAATAGTCAAACCAGCCAATAAAATAGGAGGATAATTGTTATTCTCAACTAAATTGTCACGATCCGTATGGTAAATTCCTCAGGTGAGGACAAAAGCCAAGGGGTTAGGGAACAACAAGGTGAGTGACCAGATCTCCCTATTGTGACCAAACCCAGGTTTGGCTAAACCTGCCCAGAGATGCGGAGTCTAACTCACTTGTTGGTCTTCACCAATGACCCCTCCAATTGGGATATGGGTCTCGCTGCACCAAGTGAGCAGGTTGCGGCCCTCTGGACAGGTACCTGGGAGTGGCAGGAAGACCAGTAACTATATTTACGAGAGTTAATTCACAGGAAACCAGCACAAAGACTAAAAAGGTATAACAAAGAGACCAACATAAGAACTTAATACTAGAACACAGAGATCAGCATATGAACTGAATACTTGAACACAGGAGATCAGCGTATGAAATGAATACTTGATCACAGGAGGTCAGCATATGAACTGAATACTTGAACAAGGGAGATCAACTTAAGTAATACAGTATATTGGGGCACTTCTCCATCAAAGATTATGGATGCTAAAGCATCTGATGAGTCTTGAGTTAAAGAATTATTTTTAGGAACTGAAACAGAACCACTTAGAGATTCCTTAGACCGATGATTGGGTGTTTCTACTAATCTTGAGACCCAAACTGAGATTCAAGAGAATTGAAATCAGAGACACCAGGAACTGTTGTAAATAAAGAAGATGAATTTAGAAGAGCACCAGAATGGGTAGGATCCAGGTTCAAGACAAAATTAGTATTAGACAAGTTGTCATCCAGTGGGGTGAAATGCACTAAAGATAACTTCCCATTGGTTGAGGTATTTATTAATTTATTAATTCAAATAAGCTAACTTCATCTAAAATCTTAGAAAGCCCTTTGCTTTCTTTTGTTTGGACCCTCCGCCACCACGGCCCATGATGAGGTAATTGATCTTACTGCTAATATTCTCAAAGACTATGCTTCCATGGCTTTCTACTAATGTCTTAGCTTTGCTTTTCATTATGGATTCAAAAACTCCTGTAAATACGAATGTTAGAACTTCCATGCATTTATCTGCACCTCGGGGAGTTTGCTTGGCATCAAAAGCTTTAGCGGTTGGTCTAGTCTTGCTTTTAGTAGAAGGTAAAAGATCTGATGAAGAACATGAAATTTCCTTGGTTCTTAACTTAGAGCCTTTCTTTTTTGAACAGTGGATGCTTCAGCTGAAGAGGACATATAGACTGGAATAAACAAGTCTTTTGAAACTTCCTTTTGTGACATGACACTGGACACCTCTTGTTGGGGTATAAGGCTTAAAACCCTTTGTTGGGGTATGAGGCCTGAAATCCCCACCTGGGGAATAAGATGTGAAACCCGCTCCTCGAATATGAGTCTTGAAATCCCCTCTTGAGATGAGAGACTAGAGACCCCCTCCTGGGGTGAGAAACTAGAAACCCCCTCCTGGGGTGAGAAAAGTGAGACCCCCCTCCAGGGGTACAAGACTTGAAAACCCCTCCTGGGGAATACAGCTTGAAATAGAGATCCCCTCCTGGGGCATGAAACTCAAAACAGAGACCCCCTCTTGGGGTGTGAAATTTGAAATAAAAACCCCTCCTGGGGCATGAAACTTGAAACCTCCTCTTGGGGTATGGAACTTGAAGCCCCCAATTGAGGTGAAAGATTTGAGACCCCCTCCTGGGGTGAGAAACTTGAGACCCCCTCCTGGGGTGAGAAGCTCAAGACTCCCTCCTGGGGTGTGAAATTTGAAACCCCCTCTTGGGGTATGGGACTTGAAACCCCTCTTTAAGATGAGGGAATTGAGACCCCCTCCTGGGGTGAGAACTAGAAACCCCCTACTGGGGTAAGACACTTGAAAACCCCTCCTGGGGTATAACACCAGAAGACTACTCCTGGGCTAAGACACTGGAAAACCCCTCCTGGGGTACAACTTCAGATAACTCCTCTTGGGGTGCAAAACTTGAAACCTGTGACTGGCAGAGGCAAAATCCAGACTGTGACCAGTAGAAACGGAATCCGGGCTGTGACCGGTAGAAACGGAATCCGGGCTGTGACCATTAGAAATTGAATGAGAAATGTCCCTGACTATAGGAGGTTAAAATATTCTCCCAAAATGTCCTAGACAAGATAGAAGCATCTTGCTAACAGGATCCCAATCGAAAGCTTTTCTTCAGCAGGAGTAGTTGGCACTTGAGAACAAAATTCTGGAGAAGAGGGCACAGGAGAATTCACTGACGGGACTTGTCAAAGCAGCAAGAATAGAATGAATAACCTTCAGTTGACTAGAAAGTTCTTGCAGCTGCTGTCTCATGAGTTGCTGAGTTGTTTCCTGAGTATTCACATGATAAAGTAGGTTTTGAAAAACACGCTTCAATCTGGAACCCAGTGGCTTGCATGTTGTTGGCTGTTCAAACTGTCATGATCCATATGGGAAGTGCCTCAGGTGAGGACAAAAGCCAGGAGGTTAGGAAACAACAAGGTGAGTGACTAGGGGGTAAATTTACTAACAATCGAGATAGGTCGAGATGACCATCTCGGGTGATTTATTGATTTTTTCCCTGCTTGCAAATTTACTAAAGGCAAAAGTCGGGTGAGTTAGAGAGAGATTTCTCTCATCTCACTCGTAAAACTCGGGTGAGATAGCAATCTCAAATCAAATCACCATCGAGCCAAATCAGAAGTACTCTTCACCTAAAACCTACATCTCTCAAATTTACCAAAAATCGGGATGACAAGTTCAGGTGAGATAGGAGCAAACTCTCTGTCAAAATCACTTTTCAAACTCTCAACCCCCTGAGCTGCGAGATGGTCAGAAACATACACAAATCATTGTGATTTGTGTATGTTTCTTTCTGTAACTGTAAAAAATAGGGATAAATTGTGAAAGAAAATTACATGAGGTCCCCCCCCAAAACACTAACCAGCCTCGGGCTTGCCAGCCTGACCAGGTTCTTAACATTACAGGGAAAAAAATGTGTAGGGATCCCATGTAATGTAGGAACCAGCACAAGGCTGCAGGGACATAGCTGATTTTTAATATACGGCGAAAAAAAATGACATGGGTTCAACCGCATATCTAAAGCCAGCTCTGTCCCTGCAGCCTATTGGTAAATTTGGTAAAAGAAAAGGGATTGAGTCACCCAAATTTTTGGCGAATTCCAGCTAGTTAAATCACTTTGAAAATCGGGACCATCTCGAATCTTAGTAAATTTACCCCTTGTTCTCTTTATTGCAACCAAAACCAGGTTTGGCTAGATCTGCCCAGAGGTGGGGAGTCTAATGTACTTGGTGGTCTTCACCAGTGACCCCCCCAATTGGGATATGGGTGTTGCTGCACCTCTGGACAGGTACCTGGGAGTGGCAGGAAGACCGGTATCTATATTTATGAGAGTTAATTCACAGGAAACCAGCACAAAGACTAAAAAGGTATAACACTAGAGACTAGCAAAAGAACTTAATACTAGAACACAAGAGATCAGCTTATGAACTGAATACTTGAACACAGGAGATCAGTGTATTAAATAAATACTTGAACACAGGTGGTCAGCATATGAGCTGAATACTTGAACACAGGAGGTCAGCATATGAACTGAATACTTGAACACAGGAGGTCAGCATATGAACTAAATATTTGAACACAGGACATCAACATATGAACTGAATACTTGAACACAGGAGGTCGGCATATGAACTGAATACTAGAACACAGGAGGTCAGCATATGAACTGAACACTTGAACACAGGAGATTGGCATATGAACTAAATACTTGAACACAGTATGTACTGGGAATTGCTGGAGATTCAGGTGCTGACTTGCACAGAGAAACACGGAGAAATGTGGATACCGGCATGTACTGGGAATTGCTGGAGATCCAGCTGAGATCTAACTAGTAATTAGCATGAAAGCTGACACCACAGTAACAAAGGGAGGCAGCTGGGGAACTGCACAGCACAATAATAACAATACAGGAGCTGTTACATGAAACACTGGAGTTCTGTGAGAGAGCTAAAGTAACACACTGAAAATTAGCATGTGAGCTAATAGTAACACTGGAGAACAGCAAGAAGGCTGAAGCAACACACTGAGGAATAAACACAGACAAACACTGGTGAGTATCACAGTAACTGGAACAGCAAAGTTGAACAGTAGTTTACTGTTCCTGGAGTTAGACTTAACTACTGGGTAGCTGGTCATTGCATCAGAGGATCAGCTGAGTGACCACAGGACTACCATTGGGAGAGACTAGTCAGGTGACATGGACCAACAGGCTGCGCCCATGCCCAGCACCCTGGGAACCAGTATGCACACACGGAAGCCCTAGCAGATCCTGGGGAGAATACTCAGTCACCACTCACCTCCACTCCCAGCAACTGAACACCTCAGCCCAAGGACGCAGAGGTGAGTAGCAGCCGAACCCAGTCCACATCCTGATATAAATGTATTGTCTAAGAAAATCCAACAGAATTCTTGAAGATGATTGAACCTATGAAAAATTTCCTGATGACCCAAACCTGAACTTTTGAACTTCTAGAAAAGAATAATAACCCTGGTAAAGGTAAGTCTACATAAAGGGAAATTAATTATTAATGAAATGAATATCCTTACATTGCAATCATTAATACAAAATTGACCATCTTTTACACAAAAATCCAATATAGCTATTTGGAAGACCCATTTCATAATTGAGTTCTATCAAATGCAACATCTTTTAGTACATTTCTAGCTACTTATCGCTAGAAATGTGCGCCAAAACATTTTTGCTGGATTTGGCCCAGATTCGTCATTTGGATTTGCCAAATTGCCATGAAATAGATTTTTAATCTTAAATTTACAAAATAAAAGCTAAAATCAAATAATTTCTGCCTTTTTTTGTTCCTAGAGTGTTATTAACCTCATTAATATTAATGTCCAGTAGTTTCCAGTCAATTTTGACCACCTCACAGCTGCGAGGAGTCAGGCCGCATTTAAGCACACACTGTAGGGTAATACGGCGTACTGGGATGCAGTGCACAATACAAATACAATTTATATATTTTAAACTGGCAGCCTCAATATGACATCCGTACCTGGCAGAAAACCCAGAGCCAGGATTCGGATGCAGCTCAGATTAAGAAGTTTGTAGCAGGCCAGATTCAAGGTAAACTGGACCGCTCATCTCTACTTATAACCACTAGTTTCTTTACAATGGGGCTACCTAAAAGATTACCCAAATACTTAAAATTCTTGATGCTATAGTGTGGCACACAGACTACAATCTAATGACATTTTCTAATCACTCAGTCATATCTCCCACATGGCTAAGTACAATTTATAGAAAGAAAATAATCAACTTAATTATTATTTGCAATAACTTCTCGTATGAAGGTGACTGATATAGACAGTTCATGGCACAGCTATGGGGACTTAGTTTGCCTACAGCTATGCAAACTTGTTCATGGCAAAATGGGAAAATGACAACAACCTATAGCTCAAAGACATAGTTATATAGCATAGGTACACTGATGCTATTGTGTTTCTGGAAGGTTAAAACAAGCCTTTACTATGTATTTTAGAAAAACTGTTGCAGAACATATCAGAAATATAAAAATCTAAATTAAAAGACTCTTCCTGAAGGAACATGATTATTTGCCTACTTATTATTATATTATATTATAATTCATGTCACTTAAAAAATGCTCAATTCTGGCAGCCTTACCTGAACCTGGGTCTGCTCCTGGCTGCTCTCCGTGAGCTCCGCAACCTCCGGCGCCAGACGTGAAGATCGGGGCCTACCCCCGTGTAGAAGCCGCGGCCTCTAGTAGCGGCGCTTCTGCTTCCCGCTGCCGAGACCTCTCCTTGCCCGCCGCTGCATATTACCAGCTTCCTGAGGGGAGAGCGGAGGGTGGATTGCTCTCACAGCAGACTCCTGTGGGCACTTTCACTGGGCTGCATAGACAGCCCCAGCTGGGGAGGATACTGGACCTGCGGATGTACACCCCCGCTATCTTGCCTGCACATGTGAAGAGACAGGCAGTGTGTCTCCTAGAAAATACTACAGGCTCCCTCAGAAATCAGAAACCCTGATCACTCACTCAAGTGGCTCCACCATTACAGCCTCACAGCTAGCCATTACAGCAGGAAAGTAAATCCTTTATATTTTATATCTTACATTTTTGCATTTTGCTGGGATATCTCATTACTGACTTTTCTTTGGGGACTGTCCTTTATTTGGAGATTGGTGCCCCATCTAGTGGTTGGCTGCTGTAATTGTTCTGGACATCTCATAAAGCTCTTAGTTATTAGATATATGAGCCTGCTTTTGATTTCACACACCAATTCTTATGCCCTAATGATGCCCAATTTTTCTGTTGGTGCTACCAACACCCAATGCTGGAAACCACCCCGTTATGCTTAATGATGCCGGCCTAGCTGCTTTTTGGGGGGAAGGTGGCGACGTCGTCCCTGGTGACCTTACACTCTACTTGCGCAACTCTTCATGGATATCGAATTTTACTCCTACGTGCTGCCTTACTGTTATCTAGTATCTTGATTATATTTGCTCCATGGTGAAAGGCAAGCAGAGCTCCCAAAAAACAGGGAGTAAATACCAAAGACAAGACTCTACCTATCAACACGTCATCCTCTATTCTACGTCAGTTTCTCCTCCCGCAGGGATCGGCTCCTTCCACACCTGATCTATCTCAGGCCCCTGACTCCACATCTCAGATAGAGGAACAGTTTTCTGATCATGCTCCTGTTGCGGATTCAGAGGGGATTTCTCAGATCCTGAATATGCTCCACTGCATGCCCACGAAACAAGACTTTGAGCAGTTGGAGAACCGACTTTGTGATACTGTCCGATCAGAGATTGCCTCTATCCAATCAGAAGTGTCCCAGCTCGACACTAGACTAGTCTCCCTGGAGAAATTTACTTCTGATTCGGCAGCTGCCCACAACGCTCTCCGTGCGGTTGTCCTCCATCAAGCTGCTGATTTTCAACAACTACATGATCGCTTGGACGATTTGGACAACCGTGGAAGACGGAATAACCTGCGGATCAGAGGAGTTTCGGAGGATATTCCACCTCAGGGTATTATTGACTTTCTCACTAAAGTCTTCAATGAGCTCCTAGGTGCAGATCCTAATTCCCAAATTGAATTTGACAGGGCTCATCATGCCTTGAGGCCTAGAGGCGCCCCCTCAGACCGCCCGAGAGATATAATTTGCAGCCTCCACTATTTTTCCCAGAAGGAGAGCATTCTTCGCACAGTGCGTCAGAGAGATTTTATCAATGTGGATGATCAGCATATCCAGATATTCCAGGAGCTGTCCTGGTTGACTTTACAGAAACGCAGAGCACTTCAGCCTTTAACTACAGAACTCTGCAAGCTGGGGATCAAATATAGGTGGGGCTTCCCGTTTAGCCTTCAAGTTTCTCACAATGGGAAGATGTATACCTTCAAGGACTCAGCGGATCTTGCTTCCTACTGTTCAAACTTGGGTCTGCCTTTGATTGTCTTACCGGATTGGCAGGAGCCTCTACTACGTTCCATCCCACAGGAACTTGCTCACCCAAACAATGATTGGCAGAGGGTGCATCGTAACCCTAAACCTCCTAAGGTCTCACGTGCTCTCGGGTCCCTTACCTAAACACGACTGATCTCCTCCGAGCAAGCTACTTAATTTACCTTCTTGCCAGAGGGGAATGAATACTACATTCTGACTCAGGGCCTGATTCAGAGCCACTCGTAAGCGGCCGCTCATTCGCTCCGAGCGATGTTCGCACAACTGCGCATGCATATGGGTCATAATGCGCTTGCGCCAACCAGTCAGTGCGATCAGAAATCGAGCGCTCGCCAAATAGCGAGTGCCTGCTAATTTGAGTGACAGGATGAGGCGTTTGTGGGTGGTAACAGGGGAATCTGCTTGAAAATGGGGAGTGGAGATCCGAACGCAGGCGTGCCAAACTGTCAAAACGGTGCGTTTTAAGGGTGTGCATAATTAACAAAGCAGCGTCATCGACCACGTCACTTGGTTGTCTCTTAGCCTGAACTGTTCGCATGATTGCGGTAGGATAAACCTACCACAAGCACTGCGAGCAGTTCAGATGCCTTTCGATGTACTCGATTAATCAAATAAATAGCAGAGATGATGTATGATGCGAGCGGCCAGGGGGCGTCTTTACAAAATAGCGAGCGCATGTTTCGTTCGCTCGCCCAGACATAGAGGCATCAACAGACCGCAAAGAGCGAGCGCTCAATTTAAATAGCCGGCCCCTTTTTCTGACCGAGCGAGCGCAAATAGCGTCCAGCTCTGAATCAGGCCCTCAGGTTGGAGTGGTTTGGTTCCATTCTTCTATTGTCTCACAAACATGCCTTTTTTCCTTAGTGATGATTATTTGTTAATTCTTGCTCAGTTTAATGTTCTGTGATGTGTTTAATTTCTAACTAACGTAACATACTATTAGGATATGTATCTTGTCGATAGCGGCATGCTTCATTTCTATAACGTTGTTCCGGCTATATCAACCTATTGATCTGTTCTATTATAGGCCAACTACCATAGATAATTTGTTTAGTTATTGTATACTTTATTGGGTTGCGTATATTTGAGTGTACTCATTACTTACCAGTTTCGTTTAATGTTCAGGGATGCTGTGGTCACTGACCCCCGGTGACCCCCTTATCACCTCCTATATCTTGGTCTCGGTCGTGTCTTTCACGCCTGTGCTCCCAAGTGGCGGTTCTATCGTATTTGTTTATGTATTTGCTTGATTTTCTCTCTTTTTTGTTCACGACGCCCCTGGGATACTAGACATGTATATGTTCGGGCTTTCAGGTGGTGCCGTTTATATGATTCTTTGCATTTTTAGTTTATTGCATTGTATGATTGTTCATTTCTATATGTTGTGTGGGTTGTATGTTGTCTGTATTTTTTCCCCCTTGTACTTTCCTTTTGTGTCTTTCCCTCACCTTGTCCACATAGTGTTTTTTGACTTTTATGATGCTGGCTAATGCGCGAATGCAGACTATTAAAATAGTCTCTATCAATGCCAAGGGACTCAATATTCTAGAAAAACGTTCTAGGGCTCTCCGAGACTTTTATGCAGCTAAAGCGGGGGTGGTGTTTGTTCAGGAAACGCATTTTAAATCAGGTTCAGCTCCTCGATTTTCAGATCGTAATTATCCCAATGTCTTTCTTAGTAACAATAGTAGTTCTAAATCATTAGGAGTGGCCATGCTGTTCTCAAAGACACTCCCTTTTCAAGATTTTTCACATACTGTGTTGATAGAGGGTAGAGTGCATATGGTTAGATGCTCTTTGTATGGCCAGTCGTACTCTTTTATTAATGTTTATGTACCCAACCAGAACCAGCTGGTGTTTCTTGCTCAGATTCTCGATCAGATAGATCCTCTGGTGTCTGGAATCCCTGTCATTGGTGGGCATGACAACTGGTCTGTCCAACCTGAACTTGATATTTCAAGACCCTCCATTAGACACTCCACAAAGAGACATAGGCAAATAAGATGTACCCTGCATGAACATCAGCTGATAGATACCTGGAGGCTCCAGCATCCCAGTGATAGAGACTATACATTCTTTTCAAAGCCACATAATGTATATTCTAGAATCGATTACTTGTATTTACCACATAGGTTCCTTCACCTTCAGCATTCTGACATTGGGCCCACTACATGGTCGGATCATTCTCCCATCTCCGTGACGCTGTTGACCTCATACCCCTTTGTTAAACAATGCTTATGGCGATTGAATGAACAAATTCTAGCTGACCCTCATTGTAAGACTCAACTGGAGTTGGCCCTACAGGAATATTTTTCAATTAATGAAACTCCGGAGGTCTCCAGTGTTACGGTCTTGGAGGCTCACAAATGCATCCTCAGAGGTAAACTGATCCAGTTGGCGTCAATGCTGAAGAAGAAAAAAATGGAAAAGAAAGAGGCTCTTTTGCAGAGGCTTAGGTCATTAGAGACATCTCACAAGGGGTGTCCCTCTCCCCAGCTTCTCACTGAGTTGACAGCTACCAGAGTAGCCCTGAATAAACTTCTTTTTGATTCAGTGAGACGCGCCTTTGTAGGGGTCGCTTTTTTCAGTGGGGGAATAAGCCGGGCAAGTACTTAGCTAGGGCCATCAGAGCACAAAAAGCCTGTCTATTTATCCAATCTATTAATGCTCCCTCGTGCGAGACTCACACACTCTCTCGGGATATCGCATCTGATTTTCAATCATACTATACTAAGCTATATAACTTGGGAGACCCTAAGTCTCCAGATGAGATTAACACGTTTCGAGGGTTGGTAGCCCAATATCTTCGCGACGAACAGTTCCCAACTATCACGGATGAAAATAGGGTCTGGTTGGAATCACCCTTCTCCCTTTCTGAGATAGAGGGGGCACTTAAGATGACCCCATCTGGGAAAAGCCCAGGCCTAGATGGTTTCTCTGTTGTATACTATAAATCGTTCCAGAAAATATTGCTCCCCAAAATGCTCCTAGCTTTTAACGCTATTACAGATGGCTGATTCTTCTCACCTCAAGCCCTTGAGGCACACATTACCATTATCCCTAAGAAGGGAAAAGATCCAGCCCAATGTACGAGTTATCGCCCCATATCATTGCTCAATGTAGACATTAAACTATTTGCTAAACTCCTGGCCAATTGGCTTAAAACTTTACTTCCGAATCTTATACATTCAGATCAGGTGGGCTTTGTCCCAGGGAGGGAGGCTCGGGACAATACCACTAAAGTAATAGATCTTATACATTTGGCCAAAGGTGACTCAGCTTCAGTTATCCTCCTCTCCACTGATGCCGAAAAGGCATTCGATAGGGTTGAGTGGTTGTTTATGCAGGGTGTTCTAAATGCACATAGGTCTGGGTCCTGAATGTCTACATCGAACAGTGTCGCTTTATCACCTCCCTTCGGCTCGGGTTCGGATTAATGGGGTATTATCTGTTACGGTTAGGATTAGTAACGGTACTAGACAAGGCCCTGGCGCGTGCTATTAGGATTAATCCCAATGTGACGGGTATAATGGTTAGGGAAAATGAATACAAATTGGCTTTATTTGTGGATGATCTTTTAGCGGTGCTTTCTAACCCGGTTACTTCCGTCCCTAATTTAGTAGCAGAATTTAGTAGATTTGGTGCTCTGTCTAATTTCAAGGTCAATTACTCAAAATCTGTAGCAGTGAACCTAACAGCCAGCTCACACTCCATAGCCTCGCTGAAACATACAGTACATTTGCATTTTCCTGGCACACATCTAGCCTCAAATACCTTGGAGTTACACTAGATAGAGAACTCTCTAAGCTATTTGACCATAATTTTAAACCATTACTTCAGATTCTGTGATTAGAGTTAAAGACCTGGACAAATAAAACCTTCTCTTGGTTGGGACGGGTTAGTGTGGTTAAAATGAATATTCTACCTAGGGTCTTATATTTACTTCAATCTTTGCCAATAAATATATCTAAACAATGGTTCCAGGAGTTACACAATATAGTGAGAGATTTTGTATGGGGGGTCGCAAACCCCGTTTTAAACATGCTATATTATTTAGATGCAAGACAATGGGGGGGCTTCAACTTCCGCACTTTCCCACTTACTACGATGCAATTATGCTTGGTCGCATAATGGACTGGACGAGGGCTGGAGATGCTAGACAGTGGGTTCAGTTGGAAAGCTACTCAGCCTCTAAGATCCTCTCTACATATCCATGGAGGTCCAAGGTTCCTGGTCTGTCTCATCCCACAATAGGCCCTACCCTGGTTCGATGGAATACACTGAGGAGATGTTCATGGATATCTTCTCTATTTTCACCCGACACCATTGTTTGATAATCCCGACTTCCCCCCAGGTACTTCTGGACATTTGTTTCACAAATGGATTGAGCAGGGAGTCTCCCGGGTTGGGCAGTTGGTGGAATCAGGTAGGGTCAAATCTTTTGGCTCTCTCCAGAACAAATGGGCCCTGCCAGCAGCAGAAATTTGGCGAGACCTTCAGCTAAAGCATTTTGTTCAAAGTGGAGAAGTGCGATTGGCTTCCAATAGACCTTTGACCTCCTTTGAGAATATGTGCTTGATGGATACTCGTCCGACCCATTCTCTTTCTTTGTGTTATAGACTATTGATTGAGAATATATACTCCTTACCCCCCAAGTTTCTAGGTGATTGGGAACGCGATTTGGGAGTTTCTTTCTCCCCTCAGGACAGACTTAAGATTTTTTATAACTCTTTTGCCAGTTCAGTCAGCTACAGATGCCCTCAAATACTAGCTAAAATGTTCCCTACTGTATCTAATTGTTGTTGGCGATGTAATTCCGCAGAAGGCTCGCCCCTACATATCTGGTGGGACTGCCAAGCATTACACTCCTTTTGGGAGAAAGTGCCTTCTGTTTCTGCTTTAATTTTAGGACAGGTTGATCCCCCAGATCCTTCCTTTTGGCTGCTAAACCTATATCCTGGGCCGTTAACATTGTATAAAAAATCTCTCCTCAAATTCCTTAACAGTGCAGCGAAAGCTGTAATACCTATTCACTGGAAATCAGTAGCTCCTCCATCACTTAAGGAATGGTTTGCCCGAATAGACCTCTATATGGATATGGAGGATTTACGTCTTGGAGTTGAGAAATACGGTGAATTTGCTGCCACTTGGCTCCCTTGGATTTAGTTTAAAACTTCCACTGAATATGCCACAGCTTTGACTTGAATATTTGTTGTTCAAGGTCCCTCCATTCCCCCCATTCCCAATGTGTCTTCCCCAGTCTGGTCTTTTTCATCTTTTATTTTGGTGTGTATATGTGTGTGTGTTTGTTTCATATATATATATAGAAATATAAATATATATTTTTTCTGATAGTGAATTATTGACTGTATGTTTTTGATTTCTAATATAGGTTTCGAAAATATATATCAGTGTATAGTTTTATTCTATATAGCAATGCTGTATAATTTGTGTGCATTTTGGAAGTGCTGTCTGTTTTTTCATTTAAAACCAATAAATATATATTGCAAAAAAAAAATAAATGCTCAATTCCGTCATAAACACATCCTCAAAATGCATTATTATTATCTTGACGCTATAGTGTGGCTCACAGACTACAATCTAATGACATTTTCTAATCACTCAGTCACATCTCCCTCATGGCTAAGTACAATTTATAGAAAGAAAATAATCAACTTACTTTTTATTTGCAATAACTTCTTGTATGAAGGTGACTGATATAGACAGTTCATGGTACAGCTATGGGGACTTAGTTTGCCTACAGCTATGCAAACTTGTTCATGGCAAAATGGGAAAATGACAACAACCTATAGCTCAAAGATATAGTAATATGGCATAGGTACATTGATGATATTGTGTTTCTGGAAGGTTAAAACAAGCCTTTAAAATGTATTTTAAAAAAACTGTTGCAGAACATATCAGAAATATAAAAATCAAAATTAAAAGACTTTTCCTGAAGGAACATGATTATTTCCCTACTTATTATTATATTATATTATAATTCATGTCACTTAAAAAATGCTCAATTCCGTCATAAACACATCCTCAAAATGCATTATTATTAAACCTTTTAAATGTTTATTCCCGGAGCCCTTTTTCTACAACACTCAATTAATTTGCATGCATATTGTATACAACACCTATCCCTCAAACTGCAACTTTCACAATACAAACTTTTGAATCAAAGAAAAACATAAGCAAATTCCTATTAACAAAATAACAATTTTATCAAACCTCGATCTCAACCATATTCCTATCTAACCCATTCTCTACATCACCCTTATTACAATTTTATCTGAAATTATTACTATTCATACAGTACATCTGCTCTTTGTTGATCTTTTATGCAACATTCATTCCATATTGAAACTTCTACAACCATTAACAACCTGGAGAACTGATTAAGTATCCCATATCAAATTTACTAGTCATTATCACTTGGGACATATATAATCTACAGAAGAAAATGCAGAAAGTCAGAATCCTAAATCAGAAAATATGGGATTAATCATTAACTGTCATATTGTGTTGGCAGTTAACTACAAAAAAAACTAAATCAAGTCTATAACCTCTAACAACAACTCAATTAACTGAAATAATTCAATGATGAAGTAGGCCCAAAATGCTTTGGATATTACAACCATATTTTATTTATAAGCAGTTATTTATACAGCACATACATATTTGGAGCACTTTACAGAGTATGATTGGCCATACACATCAGTCTCTGCCCAGTGAAGTTTACAATCTATAGTCCCTAAAACATGCACACACTCATACACATTTGTTTGTTTGTTTTTTTGTTGGGAAAAAATTAACCTACTGTACCTGTATATTTTTGGATTGTGGTAGAAAACTAGAGTAGATGGTGGAAACTAATGCAAGCACCGAGCCAAGATGGGAATGGAACCCAACAACTAACCATTATACCAAAAGTTCTGTCCTGGACAGCACTGTATTTGTCAGCAAACATTTAGAAGTATGAGATAGATACGAGAGGGACTTTATAGGTCAATACAGAAATGAGGAAATATCATTTCAAACAAAAAGAAAGGAAGAAATCCAGTCCTCTCACCTCTCCACACTCAGGGCCTGATTCAGAGCCAGACGCTCTGACAGAGCGCTCACTCTGAATCAGGGCCGGTCTTTTTTTTTTTTAGAACGGCCTCCTGGCCGCTCACATAGCTGTGGGTGACCACCCACAGCTATAGCGAGTGGCCAGGAAGATGGCTGCGATGGTCTAGACCATCGTGACCATCGGGCTTGCGACGAGACCCTTGTGGTAGGGTCTCGTTGCCGCAAGCTCCAGAGAGATTTTGGCTCTAACAGAGTGATGTCAGTGGGGCCGGCCCCAAACGGAGGTGTTCACATGGGAACGCCTCTGTTTGGGCAGCCACTCTCCCGGCCCACCCTCCAAAGGGGGCATGCTGTCACTCAACATCGACAGCACGCCCCCTTTGGTACGAGACCCGGAGCGACAGATTGCCCATCGCTGTCCGGGTCTCGCGCATGTGCACGTCGGAGCCGGCTCCGTCGTGCGCATGCGCTCTGGGCCACCATCGACCCGGTTGTGAGCGCTCAGCGCTTGCGACCGGGTCTGAATCAGGCCCTCAGATTCTAACTTTACCTATTGTGACTAACGCGTGAGCTGGCAGACAAACCTCCCAGTTAGCACATTACAAGACTACACACATATATTAGAAGTATGAGATAGATAGGATATCCTGTACTTCTACTTCTAGTTTATAACAACAGTCAGCAGTCATGAAAACAGAACCAGTTCTCAATACCAATCATATGGGCAAGCAGACAGTGTTAGAGTCACTGATGGGCAGGACAAACAAGAGGAAAGAGGCTATACCCAAAGGCTTACATTCTACAAATATGTGGTAAATAGTTGGAGGGAGAACTGGGAAGGAACCAAGGCGAGTAAGAGGAGGGTGTGGGAGAAAAGATAAGAGAAGGGCTGATCGGCTTTAGTCTTAAGGAAGTGTTTAAAGCTGTTGAGACTGGAAGAAAGTTGGACTTGGTGAGGCATTGCATTCCAGAGGAGAGAGCGCTGCTGGAGAAATCTTGGAACATGAAGTGAATAGAGTAGAATGGAGACAGCAGTGAGGTCAAGAGAGAGTATTGACAGATAGGAGATTAGAGATGTATTGTCAGTGAAGATTACATGAGACTTCTATACATGCTGCTGGTAACTAATTATGGATGGCTTGTAACTTTACAGTACATGTTTTACCAGTTTTCGGTGCAACACTTAAGCACTAGCCACAAAGGACATAATAGGAAAGAGTTACATAGATGCTTAATGTCCATACATTTACTTATTTTGGCTTGACAAATTATAATTACAATGTCAGCATCTGAGATGTCAGACTCACACATATTGCACTTATTTAAGCCCATTACAGTAATTAATTTCTACCTGCACCTCAGTTGGCTGCAAATAGAAATAGATCCGAATATTTGAATAAGTTTGAGGAAAGATAAGCACCCTGTTAGTGATGGAATATTGCTAGTTCACCAGGGGTTAAATGATAGGAGAGGGCGTAGCCAAGTATGTGTCTATCAAAATAATAGCCTATAGTAGAAATAGAGGGCAGGGCTCCTACTGTTCATTATAAATACCCTGGAAGAGGAGCCATCTTCCTCTGGTCCAGTTTTGGATAAGTATCACAAATAGATTTACTTTGCTGTTTCCTTCCCCACTGTATTGCCAGCTGTAGCTGTATTTACCCCACTTCCATCTCCAGCCTAAACCCCCTGTGCCCTTCCGATCTGCGCTTCCAGCAGAAGCAGCACCTTTCTGTCCACTCTCACTCCCCTCCCTGCCTCCATCCCAGGCTCCTCACCATGCCCCGCACTTCACCCCCCTCCACCACGCACCTTAATTTCCCCTTCACCCGGCAGTCGCGTCCCTGTGGTTAGCCTTCTATTCCCAGCTCTGGCGCTATGATGGCCCCCTCTGCGCACAGCCACCTCAAGGGGGACTTTGCATGTGGCACGCGCGGCTCGGCGGGCAGTCTGCCGTGCCACGTTTCCCCCCCTGCACACGCACCAGGAAAGACGGCGCTGGCGCTCTGATCCCCCCCTTCACTCACACCCTGGCTCGCGGGGGGCTCCGTAGGTGGCCGAGCACCACCCACCAGGCTGTACATGCATGCCCGGCGCAGTCCTCCCTGTGCCCCACGCCACCGATTGGCCACGCCCACGACCACTTGGTGGCCATTTTAGACCCCATCCACCAGCAGAGCAAGGCCATAATGGCCTCTGCTGCCCCCCGCCCCCACGCAGTAAGCGGAGGGCACCCCCTGGTGCACTTCTTTGCCCCATTACCCAGCACCAAGGGGCCAGAGCCTGCTTCCCTCTTACTCTACCCCCACCCCCCCAGTGCATTTAACATGCCCCAGGTCCTCAACACCCCCGCCCCCTCTCTCAACGCTGGGCTGCCCCCCTCCTACCCTGTACTGGTAACGATGCCCACACGGCTTGCATGCTACCATGCACCCGCTCCCAGCCACCACCCATTGTTGCACACTGCCCCCCCATAACAGCATTTTGCCCGCCCAGGATTTTCCCAACTGCTCCCATTTTCACATTTAGCCCCCTATTCCATAGCAAATACGGCCGCCCTGCACTCCAGTGCAGCATATACCCCCTCTTCCCACCACTCCGAGGCACGCCACCACCGTTCTACTGTCCTGTTAAGTTGAAAGAGGGCATGTCCCATGCTTCCACCTCACGGGTTATTAGGTTGCCATCTAGGAGTCTTCCAAAGTTCCACAGGAGGTGCCTTTGGCTGTCCAGGATGTTCAGAAGGTGACTCAAGTCGTGGTGGGTGCACCGCGCAGTGAGGGATAAGCGTCAGCGGGCAGTAGGTCATGGCTGGGCCTCTATCCAAAGGATCACGAGAGCATATTGTTATCTTTTTATACAGCGTTTCATTTTTCTTTGCTGTGTATAGTGATTTTTACAGATACACCGCAGGCCCTGTCAGTTTAAGGGGTGTTTGCGCTTAAGGGTAAGCATGAAAGCCAAAAGAGATCTAATTCTATATTAGCACCTGGTGTCCTGGTTGCAGCGGGGGATGGGGTCCATTGTGCAAACACTTTAGGTGATTTGGGGTAAAAGTTATGGCAGCCCTGATTGTGTGGAATTTGTTGATGCCCTCATGTACTCTGGACGAAGGCCTTGTTAGGGTTTCAGGAAGCAGCTTAGGTAAAGCAAGTTGATGGGCATGTTTGCCAGTACGGCGGATGCTAATTGTAGGAACGGCAACAAGATTGGCGTAGTGGTTAGCATTCCTGCCTCACAGTACCGAGGGTTCAGGTTTGAATCCCAAGAAGGTCCTATCTATGTGAAGTTTGTACCTTCTCTCTGTGTTTGTTTCGGATGAAGGCCTTGTTAGCATTTTGGGGTCGGTTACCGTCGGTTATCCCTGATTTGGTTAGCCGGCTTATTCGTATTCACAATTTCATTTCATGATCCAATGACATGTAGTTCTTTGGTTGAAGGTTACTCAGCAGTCCTGCATAACTATGGGTTTTCACGTTGGCCTGGAGGCAGTATTGTCCAGCTGGTCCAAGTACCTCAAGTGCCGGGCGCGGTGAAGGCTATGAGTTCATTAATGCCCAGTGAAACAGGAAGTCGAACGTAGGTGTATTAAAATTCTGCATGCTGTGTGGTGACGGCCAACGGACAGAATATAGCACAATATATATGTCGTATTCCCAATGGAACCATCAGCCCATACGCAATAACCCAGGATTCGTTAAAAGTAGTTTGGTAGCAGAGGTTAAATTGGGGCACGTGTGGCCCTTTATTGTCTTGCACTTCACCATTGGGGTTTGTACCTAGGAGGGTGACGGGAAAGTTTAGATTTATTCTGCACCTTTTCTACCCAGAATGCTGATCCGTCAAGGACACGTTAGATTCGGTATCAATCCTTCGAGCAAGGCACTGGAAGGGGTGCAAAGTCTTTGGAACGAGCTCACCTAAATAAAAATATATATAATAAAAAGGGTGATATCATACACTTTTTGTTTAATGCTGCTTTCTCTCCGTATCTTTGCTGTGTTCGGGAATTTTGAGTCGCTGGAAATTATTCCGTGGATTAGTTCTTTCCAATGGGTTTTTCTGTTTACTTTTCTTTGTCGAATGTGGCAGCTAAATTTAGCAATGGTGCGGGCAGGCACGCGCACTTCAGGGCAGACCAATTCTTAGGTTGCTTTATTGGTAGTGGGGGCACTTTGTGTTTTTTTCGCTTGCAAGGATTACTTTTTCTTTACAGGCGGTTGTATTGATTCTAGGCGTACCGGTTTCTCGCAACGAAACTGAGGTCTCTGTTTACACATTTGTCCTATCTGGGGATAAATATCGCCAATTTTCTAGGTCTTTGCCGATTGCTTTTGGTTTAAAGTTGGGAATTGGAGAATTATTGTGGAAGCGTCTCTAAAGCAATTGCGATCGTTTTTAGGACAAGAACGTAGATTGTAGAGTAATACCCACGGGCAGGAAATTGGCGTAATTTTCACCGCTCCATAGCCAGGGATTAAAATGTCACCATTTTCGCTTGTCTCAGGACTTGTGGGAAGTTCTGCACGTTTGGTGGGTTATGTTTCGGGAGTTCACTGGAGTTAGAATTGACTACCTGCTCAGGTGGACAATTAAAGGTTTCATTTGTTTAAGGATGTGTCTAGTCCCGTAGTTTACGGGGAGTTATCAGTGGGGATGGTGCGCGAGAATTTGGCAGGAATCATGGATGTAGTAAGATATAACTGCCAGTATGCTGTTTTTTCAGAGTTTTTTACAATCACGGTTGTAGCCAAAAATTCGGGCTAACAGACTTGGCAGCAGTAGGATATTTACAGGGCTGAGTTCCTTCCGGCTTTGCGTTTTTTGTTAGGCGTTTCATCACCTCTTTGTGTATTTGTGCACGAGCATAGATGTTTAGGGCACATCACTTTCCGGGAGTGGAATACGGGTCAGCAGATGTGCTTGTCTCGTTGTACATGGATTGGGTTTCGGGAGCTGGCCTCCCCCCTTTTTGCTGAGATACACTGCTTACTCTGGTCCTGTTAATATCGGCTGGTTGTAATGCTGGCAGAGTAGTTTGTTTTGACGTCCTTGGCTCCACGCAGGCTCAGATTTAGTTTACGGCTCGTTATGTTTAGCAAGTTTTCTTGGCTTACGAGGGTAAAGGAAGTTCGCCTTTCCAGGCATACCTGTTAGAATCGTTTGGAAATGGTATGAGCTAAGTCGTTGCAGTGCGTTCACATCAGCAGCTCGGTCTAGCGTTTTCATATTTCGCTAAGTTTCTGGTTCTCCGGTGGCTAGCTGATGGTTTTTTATTAGATAAGGTAGAGAGAGGTCAGGGGTGTAGCAACTCCTTCTAAATGATTTCACGAAGACCTATTGAGCTATCAATTTTAAAGGATCCATTAGTCACAAGGTCGGGTATCGCATTGGTTTATTAAGAGGCACAACTCTTTAATTTCGCATTGTGGTTAGCTTATTTAGGAATTGTTATAATTGGCAGGTTGTTTCTCAAAGAAGATGAGTTAGACATCATCGGTTTGTTGTTTGAGAATTAAGTTTTCAGTTTAACCTATAATTGTGTCGTATTCACGGATTGTTAAACTGTTCAGCTTGCTAAAGGGCGATGGACATCTATCCCAGCTCAAGCACACCCTTTCACCAACCCTAGTCGGCTTGGCCGTACGTTTAATGAGTTACGGCCCCCAGGCGCTGGCTCATCCAACCCACTCAGACAACATTATCTAGGTTTTACTTCACAAGGGTTTTTCACAACTTTTGTTGCTTAGAATTGCCGCTAGATCAGTTTGGCACACATTTTCCAGGATTGGGGTGGCAATCTGCCTGGCAGCTGCAGTTGCTTCCATTGATGCCTTAAAACATTTAGGTCAATCAGCCTACAGGTAATAGTTCCGCAGTGATAAGTTGCATAGTTAGCAGCGCTTCTTTTGAGTTTGTTAGGAAACCCAAGGCCCTTATACCTACTGCTGGTAGGGATTTTGAAGAGCTTTTCAGCATTTGCCCTCAATAGAGGTTTTGCTGTTTTTCACCTTCAGATGGGTCACCCAACTATTGTTTTCCTTCTCTTGGCAAGGCTGTTTTTCTATAAATTGTATTAGCCTATCCAGGCGTGATGAACCTTTCTTGCAGGTTTATAAGAATGCTAGATGTTGGGTGTGGGTCATAGGACATTCATGTATCTATTGGGTTTATGAGCATCCTTTAGCATTTCAGGCCCCGCATTTATTAGGTACTAATAAGAATCAGTGGTTCGGTTTTAGGGGCATGCCCAGGGGGGCTTTTATTAGAGGTTTATGGACAGCAGAAGCCAGATTTGGGACCCCGAATGGTGGTACAATTGGGGGGCAATGATCGGGGTAATTGCGATTGCATTGCACTTATACTTGCTATTAGGAAGGACCTGCAAATAGTCTAACTAGGGATGGCCAGCAGTAAGGTAGGCTGGCGGTAATGTCTAGTCCAGTCACTATTGGACGGATGTGTTATATTGGCACCTTCGATTGCCTTACAAGGAGAAGAGTTTTCATAGGCCCGATGGGATACACCTCATGGGCGCAGGTCTAGAGTGTTATATCCGAAAACATTGCAGTCTTCCTTTGTGTGCGATTATTTCCTGATGGGTGGCAGGGCTCGGCTCTTTGAGACGAGTTTTGGCGGTAAGCAGTGCTCCTGGGTGGCCTATTATAGCGTAAGAGTGCCTGGGTAGCATTTGCCTTTTGATAGCAGCGAGTTGGTCATTCCCCTTAAGGGGGGAGGGGGCCATCATCTTAAGGAGGGGTCAAGGCTATGCCAATTAAGGGAGAATGGTTCTACCTCAGGCCAGTTTGTGCCGGGTGGGGATCCGCCTCTTATTTAGTTAAATATATTTGCCGGGCTGTGGCCTTTGGAGCACTGCTTTTTACTGCCACCATCTTTCTAATTACAAATTGATCAATAAATTTCGGCTGCGTCCTCTTTTAATTCCACATATGTGTCCGTGTGGTAATTTCTAGTTAGTGGTTAAGTGAGTGAATTAGCATAATGTAAGATTCATACAATGGGTGACTTTATAGATCCGAATATTTGAATAAGTTTGAGGAAAGATAAGCACCCTGTTAGTGATGGAATATTGCTAGTTCACCAGGGGTTAAATGATAGGAGAGGTTGTAGCCAAGAATGTGTCCATCAAAATAATAGCCTATATCAGAAATAGAGGGCAGGGCTCCTACTGTTCATTATAAATACCCTGGAAGAGGAGCCATCTTCCTCTTGTCCAGTTTTGGAACCCCACCCACCCGTCTAAGCTGTTTTGTATTTAATTCTTGGAAATGTTTGTTGGACTGTGCAATTTTCAATTTTTCCTTCCAACAGGTGGAGGTGCAGCCTGGCAGTAAGCAGTTCTCCTGGGCGGCCTATTATAGCGTAAGAGTGCCTGGGTAGCATTTGCCTTTTGATAGCGGCGATTTGGTCATTCCCCTTAAGGGGGGACCAGGCCATCATCTTAAGGAGGGGTCAAGGCTATGCCAATTAAGGGAGAATGGTTCTACCTCAGGCCAGTTTGCGCCGGGCGGGGATCCTCCTCTTATTTATTTAGTCAAATATATTTGCCGGGCTGTGGCCTCTGGAGCACTGCTTTTTTACTGCCACCATCTTTCTAATTACAAATTGATCAATAAATTTCGGCTGCGTCCTCTTTTAATTCCACATATGTGTCCGTGTGGTTATTTCTAGTTAGTGGTTAAGTGAGTGAATTAGCATAATGTAAGATTCAAACAATGGGTGACTTAATGAGCTGGTGGGAGTTAATGTGCTTAGCCACTGGACCGTGCTTAATTGAATTTGCCCCTTAGACTCTCCTCCATGATTCTGTAACTGCCCAGTTTTGTCTTCAGCATCAGTTTTTTCCAGGCACTGATGTAACTGTTTTGAAGATGACACATTCAGACTCAGAGTGAGAAGGGGTGCATAGGACATTACAGAAGATGCTTGTCTGTGTTGGGCGCTTGCTTTTGTACTGCACATATAAGAGTGGTAGCAGAACCACAACTGGCAAAAAATGGCTATGGTCCGGACCTTTCCTTGTCACTGCTGGCGATATATGGGATGTTACTGTAGCTATTTTTATTTATATTTGCAACAAATCACCACATTCATCACTAACACTGTCCACTTAAATCAAGAGCTAATGTTTTATTTAACATTGCCAATTGCTTGGATTGAGAGCACTATTTCTTAAACTTTTTTTCCGACATGACTGTTTTGACTAATAGAAGTTGCAAAATGTACTTTACTAGTCTAGATGAAATTTTGATAATTGTGAGTGGTCATTAAATAAAATGACTGTAAATTACTATAAACAAATGCTAATGTAGGAACCAAAACAGCTCCAAATTACTGTACATGATTTTTACCATTTTTAATGAAATCCAAAACCAAAACACAGAGATGCTTTTAGACCCAGAACTAAATCACGTGGATTCACGCACATCTCTAGTAACCAACATAATACAAGGCAATAGAAGTGAAAATTAAATGTTAAGTGCCATATTCTTTGCCATCACCCATGTTTTCCACGTGGAGCTCAGCAACTTACCCTGTGGTTCCTTCAAGTGATCACAATAGTAACACAGTTATAAGCCTCTGGAACCAGATCCAATTGCTTCACCTATAACATCCGTACTATGCTTAAAGTCAGATATGCTTACTGCTACCTAGGTGTCCCCAGGACTTCTAATTGTCTAATAACGGCTTATCAATCATTAGTGTGATTACCAAAGGATATACAGGACACACAATTCAGGTCTAATACTGAAACAAAAGCAAGGTTCAAAGTAAATATATAAAATTGTAGTCAAAGTAAAAACCTCTAAGACACACACACACACACACACACACACACACACACACACACACACACACACACACACACACACACACACACACACACACACACACACACACACACACACACACACACTAATGATCATGATTCCAAGGTAGGGGAGAACTCTACCAATGTCAAGTGGTGACAATCACTGAAGTAACTGGAGAAATTATGGAAATAAATAGATTTGATAAAGTAACAGAAAATTGTCTAAAATCAAATCCTGAGACAAATGAACACTACAGGGTTATGGTAGGCAACACAGTATAAGGGGTACATTTACTAAAGTGAGAGTTTTTAGAAGTTTTTAGATGTTGCCATTCAGATTCTAGCTATTATCTTCTAGAAGGTGCTAGTTAAATGTTAAGTAGAATCTGATTGGTTGGTATGGGCGACATCTCCCAAACTCTCACTTTAGTAAATTTACTCTTTAAAGTCAATTAACTTGCCGAAGTTAATGCTAAAACCTACTGGGAAAGAAGCTATAACAGGCACAAAAAAAACAGCTAGGCAGATCATTTTAGACTCTGTATCCAATGAAAAGGAGCCTGAATTCAATTTTACTACAAATACATAATCAACAGCACCTAAGAGACAACCTGACGGGAGAAGAGAAGCAGCCTGTGTATCTTAGGAAACCTGTGCAGGTGCCTGGCTGTTCTAACGGGATGTAGTTAATATGCCAGTGGACGGGAAGCCGGCCGTTGATACACCAACGACGGAATCCTGCCGCTTGGCAAAATGCTGACGCCGTTATCCTGAATGGGATCAGGATACCGCCGTCTGCATCCCGACCATCAGAATCCCGAACGAATGATCCAGGGTAAGTATGCCCGGGGAAGGGGGATAAGTTTAGGGACCCCTGAGGGGGAAATTAGGGTTAGGCACCCTCTAGGGAGGGTTAGGCTATGGAGGGGGGTTGGGGGTTAGGGTTAGGCACCACCGGGGGGGAGGTTAGGGTAAGGCACCCCCCTGAGAGAGTTTGGTTTAGGCTGCCGGAAGGGGGCGTTAGGGTTAGGCACCACCAGGGGGAGGTTAGGGTTAGGCACCCCCTGGGAGAGTTTGGGTTAGGCTGCCAGGATGGGCCGTTAGGGTTAGGCACCACCAGGGGGAGGTTAGGGTTAGGCACCCCCAGGGAGGTTAGGGTTAGGCACCACTAAGGGAGGGTTAGGAGGGGGAGAGGGAGAGGGTTAGGTTACTTACATCCACTGTCGGGACTCTGCACCTTCGGGCTTCCAGCGTCAGAATATGATATTTCATACCCAATGCATTTCTAACACCACCCAATCCCTAAATGAACACAAAGTTTGTTGTGGTTATGTGACAGCTCATTCTAGCATGCTCTATCTTGATGTTTATATGGGTAAAGGAGCCCATGTCCAATCTCAGACTAAACATAAACCACCAATATGATTTTAGTTTCTTGTACCGGGTAAATTTATTAGCAGATACACTTTAGCTTGCTGATGTAGAACCAGAAATGTGGACATTTCATATGCTATGTAAAAAGGACAAAACAAGTATGATTTTCACTTAACACCTCTAAACTTAAAGGTAGAAAATTTTAAATATTATGTCATTTTAATAAGTCAGTTTTCTCAGTTATATGAATTTGTGAATAGGGTCTTCTATCTAAATGACTATAAAAAGTGAACTATAGTCTTTAGTGACTTTAGTAAAATAGTCAATTTACCTTTCCTGTACATAGCATTAAGAAAATCATTCCTTTCAAAATATATATTACTGAACACTTGTAAAAACAATAGTTAAAATGGCCCTATGTATAAACAGTGTATATTTCCAATTAAATACTTAGAGCAATAGCTCAGCATGTTTTTAATATACTGAAAGGTTTGATACATTAATTATATCTTTAGTTTATTGAGGCTAGATCTGTGTCATTCTGGCACACCATGAAAAGATTAATTTCACTATATTAAACAAAGAAACACAGTGCTCAAAAAAAGTCATTCAACCATGGTTTTCATTTTTACAAGACTAATTATTATAACAATTGCTGCTGCTTTTGAAATAATGTAATGGTTCATTATGCTCTTTGATTCAGTTGAAACTAAGTGGACTGTATAAGGGGGAGGTAGAAATTGAAAAATGTTGCAATAAAAAGAAGGCAGTCCTGCAAAGAGAAAGTTATTTTCTGAATTAAATTTCATTAGGAATGGAAACAGATATATTGAAACAAAATGTGCACAGAAGTAAATTCTGTAGAAAGGATTGAAGTTCCAGTGTATAATACAATTGACATTTTCCACCCACACAAGTTGTTTAGAGTGACTAGATTAATTACTAAAATAATCCCTTTGAACAGCGTTCCAAGAATAAGAGAATTGATTTAGGAAGAAGAAACATTGGCAGATATCTGTAGTGCTTTGATCCTCTACTTGTCACTTCAACTCAGTGATTTCTAATTGTGGGCTACAATTTCTTTTTCGTTCTGTGCTCCCAATAGTTTGGCCCGTATGCAAATCTTTTTTACGGTACTATTTTCAAAATGTATGGGACACTCCAATACCAATGAATCACCCTTGAGAGATTATCATCACTATTTTTTTTTATAAATGTACTAACTATTCAGTTAGCCAGCAACCAAGGGAATTCCCAGCTCTTAATGTTCCCTAATACATTTCAAAGCATGATCATTGAATTTAGATAAAGTGGTTTCTCTGCATGTGCAGACTTTCAAACCAGATTTCATATCCCCAACTCTTGGTTTATTAGTTTCTCCAACTAAGGCATTTTTATGAGTCTTCCAGCAAAACTCGGCCTCTCCCCACTTGAATCTTTTTGCAATCTAAAATCTTCATCTAAGGGCCCAAACTCGGCCATCTACTGTTTATTCTTGTTTCATACCAGCCTCTTAAAGATCCTCATGAGTATAAGTGGATGGAGGACTTAGGTGACACATCACCCTGGGAAATGGTCCAAAATTCATCTTATTTTGCCTTAATGATCAATTTTCATTAAAATCAGTGAGAATGGCCACAAACTGTACTATCGATGGTATCTTGTTCCTAAATGCTTACATTCTATCTTCCTAAACACCTCTCTTTGCTGGAGGGTCTGAGGTTGTTCTGTACAATGTACAGTGGTCAGTACTTTTCTAAAATAGTTACTTGATTGAAAATGTTACTGGGATACAAGTCCTGGTCATCTATTTCTACTCCCTACTGTTACACGACATCCTGGACGCAACCAAACTCATACATAAACTCATCACAAACATAATAAGTGCCACTAAATGCAGTGCTTTGGTAGAACCTAGACCTCTCTCACTGTTATCTACTGTTAGTAGAGTCTGGCAAGTTTGCGGCATGGAATATATCTTTAGTATTCTCCACAATACCTCAAATACATTTGCAACCGGACCCCCTGGACTGCCTATTATAGAGATACTCTCCCCCTCCAATACTGACAGATAAAAATACTCTTTTGCAGTTCCTTTCTACAGTTTCCTCATCCCTTCCTCCCTACCCTCCCCCCCTCCCTCCACTGAGTGAACCCACTCATATGGAATGTTACTATATTGTCATATTTCCTATTGCTTGTTTATTCATGATCTGTGTCAGACTACTGTACTTATCTCATTATTATACTTCCATGTATATTCCTGCATGTAATTTATTCTCTGCTTGTCATATTAGTCCCTACACCAAAACTTCTCTTGTGTATCCCTTACTTTACATAACTATTAAAAAACAATAAAATGTATATTAAAAAATAGTGCTTTCCATACTCTGAGTTGATATATACTGTATATTTTTTTCCCAGTACTGCTGCATACTTATGCTAATGACTATGTATATGCTTTGTACATTTCTCTGTCTGGTGGATCTTGTTGCTTCTCTTTTTCTGTGTATGTTTTTATTGATTACTGGACAGTATATATCTTTGTTATATTCTTGTAAAAAATCAATAATGACAAATTAGATAATGGGTTTGTCGAAGCCGGATAATTGGCTGAGACAGGATCAGTGTAAAATTAGATCGGGGCAACGCCATTTTGCGAATGGCAATGAGACGCCATTTTGCAACTGGCCGCCCAGTGCCATTTTAGTGAAACTCACCATTATAAGTACATACGGCGATGCTATTATTTAGCGTTGTGCGATTCCCACGCAATAGAAAGAAGTTAAAGGTCCTCACCATACAAATACAGACAGTCATTAAAACATATAAAATGATTATCCATGCAAAACACGTACCATGGTGTACTCCACAAAACACATAGTCGCTCACGCTAACTAGCGTCTTTTCCCAATTCCCCAATACTTACAAACTGCACACTTACATAAAAGGTTCCCTAGCATTAAAGTGTAATATCCAAGGTTTATGCAGTAATTATTAATGTTGTGTAATAAAGGTTATTTGATATCTAAGGTTTAGTACATGGTAAGCAGACCGTGTTTGGTGTTGTACTGATCCACTGTGTCTCCACAGATTTCTGGTATCATCGGTGAGAAGATCGCAACATGCGTCTGCAAACATTAGACTATAGAGAGTTAAAACATTAAAATGTACTCTGTAATGTTAGCAGCTTAGATTAGCATGCAACAGGAAAAAGGACACAAAGGGTTGTTAGAGGCTGTTTCGAATTGACCTATGAACTATCCTGTAACAGAAGATTGTATTGCCTATCCCTGTAAGAGTATATATGTGCACTCTCTGACCCCAGTCTTGAGTCTTCTTGGTGTGCTGTTGACGGAGGTTTCTGATGCTGATGCCGGTATCTGGGCCCAGAGCGCGTGCGTATATAACAACTGTACCTTGGGTCTGTATGATTTATTTGCGCTAATTGTCTTTAGATCACAGCATGTAACCATCTGTTTTTATATTGGATAATAACTTTTTGTGCTTTGGAACCACATTCAAAGTCTGAAAGCATTTATTTACTGTGCGACTCATTACGCTAAATAGCGACAATTTTAGAAGGTATAGGCAGGATTTTAGAAAGTATAGACAGGATTGCATAGAGGTTTTAATTAGGTATCCATAGTTGGGGGCTTGCAGTGTTAATCATGCTACCGGTCACTTGGTAACACTCGGTAGCGATCTCTCAGCAAAAGGGTGGTGGCGCCATAGCAGGAGAACGCATTGTGCCTTCGAAATCTGCTACCACTTTGTTGCTGAGAGTCCGCTACCTGTTATTGTGGCTTTAGGAGCACTGATTGAGAATCCAGGGACGAGGGAGGAAAAAGTTTGTTTTCCTTCATCGATAGTTTTTTTGTATTAAAAAGGGGAAGTCGCATTATTGTGTAGCAACCAGTCGCACTATAGCGTAAAAATCATAATACGTGTTGTGTAATAGTTGCATTATTGTGTATGCGACTAGTCGCACAATAGCGTATACATATTTCCTGTATTGCTGCCACGTGTTTTAAACAAAGCCGTTGAGAGTGCACGGTGATATTGATAGATAGCATTGTTGTAAATCCATTGATCAGTGTTGCCATAGTCTGGGAAAACATGTATTTTTCTGCACAGGAAAAGGGTGTGTAACAGTGAGTATTTGTTGGTAGGGACAACAGTTCCCTAGTTAAGGGTATCGCAGGACCCTTAAGGACTAGATGCAAGGGTCGACCTAGTAACTCGGTAGTAGATACCGTTCTAACACATAAGCAGGTGTAGTTGTTGTCTTTGTTGTAGGTTCGGCTCCCAGTGTGATTACAGTATTCAGTGATCAGTTAGGGTTATTTGAGCAGTGTAATTGAACCGCACAGTTTTGGCTAAATTGTGATTATGAACTGGGTAGAGGGTGGACAAAATCACTGAAAAGGGTAGGTGTTATTGAAATACCTACATGCTATCAGTTGAAAGTTTGTCAAAAAGGGATTAGGTGCGTGGAAGCAGACTGGTTATTCTTCCATAGGTGTGTGGGCGCATCCTGTTAATATCGTCCGCAGGTAAGTGAAAGTATCTTGACTGTCTTTCACCAGTTTAAATCTCTATTGAAAAGCTTAGGGTTCTCCCAGATGGGGCCAAGCAAACGGTAGAAATGTTAGATGATGTGCTGCTGTTGGAAGCGCCGCTTGGGTCGTCATGCCATATGTTCACATGCACCACTGCAGCCCTATGCGGATGGGGGTGCAGGTACAGTTGTTGAAAAAACCCATAAAAATTTAACAAGTAACTTGTACCCTCTCTTAAGTAATCATAAAGAAAATGTTTATGATGCAGATGATGAGCCTATTGTTATGTTTGCCATGTACACATGTTAGATGCTCCATCACATCAAGCACAAGTGGTGCTGCCATCTTCATCAGTGGTAGTACAGGAAGTGTTAACATCCACTGCACCCGTGGCGGAAGTTGTTAACCCTATACATAGCAGTAATAGACTAAATCCTCAGCCAGGTAACAAGGTGAAAAGTAGCAGTGCAGCTGGTCTACATCCCATCCGGACAATAACGGTTCCGAATGGGAATGCGGATGTGAATGGTGTAGTGCCCACAAGGGAGGTAGCAATGCATTGTCCTTGGACAAGAGCGGAGCTAAATTCCATAATGAATGATTTTCCCGATCCTAAAAAGGAATTAGCCAAATGCCAAAGATTTTTGAAAAATTTGGGTAGCGCTCACGAGCCAACCAATAAAGATTGTCGAGTGGTGCTAAGGGCTTGTCTTCCATGCAATACCGACGTGACAAAGTTTATCACGGATTGTGTATTGGATGGAGATGTTCCCTTAACAGACGAAATTAACCAAGGTAACATTTCCCGCATTATAACTCAGTTGGGTGTATATTTTCCAGTAGTAGTTAACTGGAGCAAAATTTTCACCATAATACAAAAAGAGAGTGAATCTGCAGAGGATTATTGTAACCGAGCTCTGCAGGCTATCACCCAGTACACTGGTTAGAGGATATTAAAGATAGCACTCATCACAGGGGAATGATCGTCACTATACTTATGGATGGTTTAAAAGAGAACCTAAAGACGCGAGTTCAGACCTCACAACCTGGCTGGAGGGGAGTCACTGTAGACACCCTCATAGAATCCGCTATTGAAAATGATAAGAACATCCTTAAAAAGACAGAGACCCAGAGCGAGAAGCTAATGGCTGTTAGTATTCAAGCTCTAGAAGGAATGACTATAACATCTCAGCCAACAGACACACATGCACCTGCACAGCTACATGTCCTCACCAATCCTGCACCACTTCAAACACAACCCTACCCCAAATATCACACACAGCCACAAAACCCATACTATCCACAACCACCATATTTCCCTCAATATCCTTACCCACACCCACCATCTTTCCCTTCCGCTCAACCCACACAGCAATCCTTTCACCCACCCCACTCATGAAGGTGCTTTAACTGCAATCAAGTGGGGCATGTAAGTAGGAACTGTAGGGTGAAGAAGGTAGGATCCCCTAACCAGGGAGTACCTAGATATCCCCATAAGGGATATAGACAGAGTACAGGAAACCTACAACAGTCACCAGCTCCAATTGTGGCTGTAAATGCTGTATTGGAGAGTGAGAGTCAATGCTAGGGGTCAGGTCATACCTGTAGTCTACAGATAGTCAGGTTAAAGCGAAGAACTAGGGAAGAACCGGTGATGATGGTTGATGTAGCTGGTACTAAATATCCTTTTCTTGTAGACACAGGGGCGACCAGGTCAGTGATAAAATCTCCCGCTAACTTACAGATAACCAGCAAGACGGTACCAGCAATGGGTGTAACGGGTAAAGTGCAACATTATCCTTTAACAAAATCCACAGACGTCACTATCAGGCCATTGCATACCAGGCATTCTTTCCTCCTGGCAGCAGTGGCTCCTACTAACTTACTGGGAAGGGATTTGTTATGTAAGATGGGATGTGTAATATATTGTACCCCTGATGGTGTATTTCTAGATATCCCAGAGAGAGTTGCGCATGAGGTGAGGGATATATTGGACACTCCCCAAAGGATAATGTATCACTCTACTGGTTTAAGTGAAAATCCATCTCAGGTAGATCAAATGTTATCCCAAATTCCAGATTCACTTTGGACCAAGGATGGACAGGACACTGAATTAGTGGCAAACGTAAGTCCCGTAATGGTAAATCTAAAAAGTGGTAGACAAGCTCCTAAAATTCCCCAGTACCCATTAAAACAGGAGGTAGAATTAGGGGTTTATCCCATAATTGAGCGATTGTTACAGCAGGGAATTTTAGTTCGTACAGCAAGTGTAGCCAACAGTCCCATCTTTCCTGTAAAGTAGAGTGGTGGGAGGGGTTATAGGCTGGTACAAGACCTTAGAGGGGTTAATAAGGTGGTAGAGAGCCAATTTTCTGTAGTGCCAAATCCAGCTGTCATTCTTATGCAGAGCCCACCCAATGCAACCCATTTCACTGTCATTGACCTCTGTTCTGCTTTCTTCTCTGTACCTCTTCATCCTGACTGTCAGTACCTATTCGCCTTTACATACAGGAGTGTACAATACACATGGACACGATTGCCCCAGGGTTTCATAGACAGCCCCAGTATCTTCTCCCAGGCCTTACACAACTGTTTACAAACTTTTCAACCTGCCAATGGATCTGTTCTAATACAATATGTGGACGATTTATTGTTGTTCTGATTCAATTATGTCATGTTTAAATGATACTAAACTTTTGTTGCTTCATCTCTCGCAAACAGGACACAAGGTGGCTAAGGACAAACTACACCCATGCCAGTCCAGGGTTAAATATTTGGGACACTGCCTAACTCAGGGGTTACGACATCTCACAAATGACAGAATCCAGGCCATACAGAACATGACACTGCCGCAGAACCAACAGCAAATTTGTACCTTCTTGGGAATGTGTGGATACTGCAGAATGTGGATTCCAGGTTTTTCTATTTTGGCCTTGCCATTACAGGACTTAAGGGGTCATTCAGACCCAATCTCAAGCACCAAAGTGCTTGCAACCAGGTTGATGGGTAGCCCTGCACACGCGCAGCGGCCACACTGCGCATGCGCAAACCCCGGAGCGAGAAACTCTCTCACTCCGGAGCTCGCTACAAAAGGGGCGGCTGTCAATGTTGATCGACAGCTCATCCATTTTTGTAGGCAGGCCAGGGGGGTGGTTTCCAAAACGGAGGCGTTCCTTAAGGAATGCCTACCGTTTTGTGGGCAGCCGCACTGACATCATCATTGATGTCAGTGGGGAGCTTCCTGCTCCATCAGAGCAGAAAGCTCCCTGGGGCTTGCGAGTGCCCATACCCAACCTTAGGGTCTGGTCGCAAGCCCCGATGGTGATCACCATCGTGACCATCACCATGGTCGCTAGCTAAGCTGTGGGCTTTAACCCTCAGCTTAGCTTGCGACCAGGAGGCTGCACCAAAAAAAAAAAAAGCACCTGCCCTCATTCAGAGAATGATCGCTTCTTGCAACCACCTCTGAATGATGTCCTTAGTCTCTTCCTCAAAGCCCGATCGTGTCATACACACAGAGGAATCAGAGCAGGCTTTCCTTAATCTTAAGGATAGTCTGACAAGAGCATTGGGAATACCTGATTATGAAAAACCTTTTGATTTGTATTGTATGGAAGCCGATGGTTGTGCAGCAGGTGTCCTCACACAAAAACATGGTGATGCCAGTAGGCCGGTAGCATACTACAGTGCACAATTGGACACTGTGGCAAGATCATTCCCAATGTGTTTAAGAATTGTAGCAGCAACTGCTCTATTGGTCAGTAAGAGTGAGGATTTGGTACTAGGCCATGATATGATTGTCTATACTCCCCATGCTGTATCTGCTTTGCTAAACTCTGCCCAAACCAGACATGTCTCCTCAGCTAGGTTCACAAAATGGGAACTAGCCTTAATAGCACCTGCAAACATCACCATCAAAAGGTGCAGTACGTTAAATCCAGCTACGTATTTACCATGATGTACAAAGGGTGGAGAGAGGTGACCCGCTGGCAACAGGTGAGTTCTGCAGGTATATTGATGCACATGATTGTATGGAATATCTGAATCAAACCTTTACTGTAAGACTTGACATACGGGATACACCTGTAGAAAATGTAGATGTGACATTTTTCACGGATGGGAGTTGTCATAGACAAACTGACACTGGAGTGTTAGGTACAGGTTATGCTGTGGTAAATGACGAGGACGTTATAAAAGCAGAACCTTTAGGCCCACCACACTCGGCCCAAGTGGCGGAACTGGTGGCACTAAAGAGAGCATGTGAATTAGCGGAAGGTAAATCTGCTAATATCTACACTGACTCTAGGTATGCCTTCGGGGTAGTACACGATTTCGGTGCCTTATGGCATCTGAGAAAATTTATGACAGCAGCAGGCACACCAATTGCACATTCCAAACATATAAAAGGACTACTAACAGCAATCCAATTGCCAAAGGCAGTGGTGTAATTAAGTGTAAAGCCCATACATGTGAGGATGATCCGGTGCCACTGGGCAGACGAAGCTGCAAAATGGGCAGCAGGGTTAAAAATGAATGTACCACCTGAAAAAATCATGACTTTTCAAACAATTGATATGCTGAAATTAATTGAGATGCAAAATTTGTGTTCTATCCAGGAAAAGTCAGTCTGGAGGTCCAAGGGATGTGAGCAAGAGTCCTCTGGACTCTGGAGAGACGGACAAGGTAAGCCAGTGGCTCCCAAGGCATACTACCCAAGCCTGGCTGAGGTAGCGCACAGTCTGACTCATCTGGGAAAGCAAGGTATGTGTAATTTGGTTAGAGCATACTGGTATGCACCAGGTTTTTCTTCTCAAGCGGAAAAGAGAGCAATGTCCTGTCTGACCTGCTTGAGGAAAAACATTGGGAAAACGATCCCTACTGAACCATCCCACATTCCTCCGACTGATGGACCTTTCCAGGTAATACAAATTGATTTAATCCAATTACCACCCTGCAGGAATCTCAAGTATGTATTAGTGTGCACTGATGTGTTTTCCCAGCTGCAACTAATACTGCTGTGTTCACTGCCAAGAAAATTGTTCAGAAGTTTGTGTGCAGATACGGTAGCCCTAAAATTATCGATAGGGGTACTCATTTCACAGGTGATGTTTTTCAAAATATGTGTAAACTGATGGGTATTAATAGTCAACTTCATACCCCCTACCGACCGCAAGCCAGTGCCAAGGTGGAGAGGATGAACGGTACTATTAAAAATAAATTAAGTAAGATCATGACAGAGACTGGACTAGGATGGCCAGAAGCATTACCGTTGGTCCTACATAGCATAAGGACCACTCCTAGACCCCCTCTAAATCTGTCCCCCTTTGAAATACTGTTTGGTAGACAACCTCATTTGATTATAAGTCCACAGGAAGATTTGAAAGGTAACAACGAGATAACTGTAAGGTATCTTATAACAATGAGTAAACAGTTAAAACAGCAACAGCAGAAACTGAAATTGTTGTCCCATGATATGCCTGAAACAAACTGTCATGATGTTGAACCTGGAGAATATGTTATGATCAGAAATTTCTTTAGTTCAGGTTGTTTGACTGATCGTTGGGAAGGTCCGTATCAGGTGTTGCTGACGAGTACCACATCTTTGAAGGTGACTGGGAGAGATACCTGGGTCCATTCCACTTACTGCAAGAAGGTCAACCAACCGGTGGAGAAACAAGGTGGAGACAAGGCTGATAACGTGGATCTGTCGATCGCAAGCTTGTTCCGGGAGGGTTAAAAGGTTGCAGTGAGATATTTGAACTAAAGAAATTTGCAGGTCCTTGCTACGGCAATGGACTGGTCTGCTGTGTTCATTTTTGTATTCTTTTTCAGAGTTTCCATCATCCTGGTTTGTTCGGGGATCTCTGCTTTCAGTGATGGGGGACCGATAGAGGAGATGGGAACTAATGGCAGTATTGATGGAGTGGAGTCGAGAGGAAGAGTGCTATGCCAATCAGGGGAGTGTCTGTCCAATCTTATTACTGTAATTGTTAAGAGATCTGCTATTTTGGATACTATGAGACAGTGTGAAGTTCTATCGTCTGAGGATTATTGTATGTGTGAGTTCTGTGGGTCCGTAGTCAACGAGATATGCATCCAACAGTGTCAGCCTAAGTATAACCAGTATTGGGGTGGGTATCCTTTAGAGGATTATCACACCATGGTGGGCAAAATTTTGAACCAAACCGACTGTTGGATGTGTTCTCATGTGCCCCAAGGACAACATAATGTAGGATTAGTGCCATTCCCATTAAATATCTCTGAAATTTTAGATTTGCAAAAAGGGAAGACACTGGATGGAAAATTTCTTAATACCAAACCACCCCATTTTAAACTCCACCAGTACCAGGCAGATAAAACACTTATATGTTTAAACATCACCAACTCCAATGAACCAGGAAGTTGGGAAGTGACTGGGAATAACCAGACGATGACCTTCTCACAAAGAGCTGACCATGAACCTATGAATTATGAACTGTTACGCAAAATTAGGTCAGGTGGAAGACACTTCCGGTATAAATATACACAGAGTAACACCAAAGAAATGATTGGTAGAATATCAGAAGGGTACTGTGCTAAGGATATACAACCAGAAACATGTATTTGCCAGATGGGAGAACCTGAGATAGGATCATTTGTGAGGGAAATGTGTTTGATGATCATGATGCATACTATTCCTTATGTTCTCCCCGATGATGTGTATTTTATATGTGGAAGGAAAGCATATAAGTGGCTGTCTCCGAGTTCCAAAGGTTTGTGTTACCTGGGAAGAGTAGTCCCAGAGGTTATGACCCTCACACATGGTGAAATGCTTGGTATTCATAAAAACACACCATCAGCATATCTTCACACACAGTATGAACACAGAGACAAAAGAAATATGATACCTGGTGATGTGCATAAAGCCACTCAGTTAATTAGTGAGACAACTGGCTTTCAAGTTTTGGTAGCACTGGATCCCACCAGGATCGCTCGGGGTACACTAAATTTCAGATATATCCAAGACCTTGCTAAATTGATAGATAATATCACCGAGATGTATGGTGACACATTCAGGTATACAGGTAGGGAATTGCAAGCATATAAGAAAGAACTAGTGCAACATAGACTAGTGTTAATTATTTAACAGCTGTCACCGGAGGGTATTGCATAACTTTGGCCACCCAATTTGGAGTAAAGTGTTGCACTTACATTACAAATGATACCAGCGATCCCAAGGAAGTAATAGACCGGCAGATGGATGAAATTCTGCAGCTAAAATGGGAATTTCGAAAGAACCATAATGCTTCAGTGGCTGAAGTAGAGGAGAAGGTAGAGGAATAGGTTTCATGGTTGAACCCAGTGAAATGGTTCTCAAGTCTAGGAGAGTGGGTCCAGGAAATAATTGCGAGCATAGGTAAACTCCTGATCCTCATACTGGTTGTCATCATAGTAATTGGCTTATGTGTCAGGTGTGTTCCTACTGTGTTGAAATGTGGAAAATGTAAAGATAAAGTAAACCGGAAGAATGAAATTATGATGGTGGTCAGTAGTAACAATGTGAATACTGAGGTAAATGTAGAACTGTATTACAACCCTGAACTAGAAGGTACAGTCGTATAATGTATAAGATTTAGACATGCATAAAATGTATTATTAAAATGTTATTTTAAAACATCTTAAATAATGTAAGTCCGTATTCCCCCTCAAGACTTCCTTTATAGGATTGGTGCATCCTCACATCTTTCCCATGATCTCCCAAGATCTGCGGTGTGCGTATAAGGGTAGTTTTATGTCCCCTCCTAGAGACACATTATTGATGTATTAAGAACCACCTTGCACCATCCCATAATATAACATTAAATAATATGTCATAATGTAAGCCTAAATTAATTGTAAAATCAGATAATGATAGCATGTTGTTTGCTATCAAAGGGTGGACTGTTGAAGCTGGATAATTGGCTGAGACCGGATCGGTGTAATATTAAATTGGGGCAACGCCATTTTGCAAATGGCAATGAGACGCCATTTTGCGACTGGCCGCCCAGCGCCATTATAGTGAAACTCGCCATTATAAGTACATACGGCAATGCTATTATTTAGCGTCGTGCGATTCCCTCTCAATAGAAAGAAGTTAAAGGTCCTCACCATACAAATACAGACAGTTATTAAAACATATAAAATGATTATCCCTGCAAAACACATACCAAGGTGTACTCCACAAAACACATAGTCGCACAACGCTAACTAGCGTCTTTTCCCAATTCCCCAATACTTACACACTGCACACTTACATAAAAGGTTCCTTAGCATTAAAGTGTAATATGCAAGGTTTATGCAGTAATTATTAATGTTGTGAAATAAAGGTTATTTGATATCTAAGGTTTAGTACATGGTAAGCTGACCGTGTTTGGTGTTGTACTGATCCTTCTGTGTCTCCACAGATTTCTGGTATCATCGGTGAGAAGATTGCAACATACGTCTGCAAACTATGGACTATAGAGTTAAAACATTAAAATGTACTCTGTAATGTTAGCAGCTTAGATTAGCATGCAACAGGAAAAAGGACACAAAGGGTTGTTAGAGGCTGTTTGTATCCATTCGAATTGACCTGTGAACTATCCTGTAACAGAAGATTGTATTGCCTATCCCTGTAAGAGTATATATGTGCGCTCTCTGACCCCAGTCTTGAGTCTTCTTGCTGTGCTGTTGACGGAGGTTTTTAATGCAGATGCCGGTATCTGGGCCCAGAGCGCATGCATATATAACAACTGTACCTTGGGTCTGTATGATCTATTTGCACTAATTGTCTTTAGATCACAGCGTGTAACCATCTTTTTTTATATTGAATAATAACTTTTTGTGCTTTGGAACCACATTCAAAGTCTGAAAGCATTTATTTACTGTGCGACTCATTACGCTAAATAGCGACAATTTTAGAAGGTAGAGGAAGGATTTTAGAAGGTATAGACAGGATTGCATAGAGGTTTTAAGTAGGTATCCATAGGTTATAGGGTGCATTCTTAGGGGGTCTCTCACTGTAGGGCCAATTAAGAGTTCAGCATACGACTATATCATACTTTGTGTGAATTTGCACTGCATATGCTCCAGAACCAAGTGTATGCAATGCTTAGTCTTATGCATTCCAGCACATTTTCACTTGCAACTGATGAGATGTAACTGGGCTGTAACAGTCTGACACAGACTAAGCACAGAGAGTGTGTGTGATAGGAATTGCAGGCTATGCAGAGTTAGATGGAGGTGCAAGTATGCCTATTTTGAGGTGTTCTATTTGCACCAAGTATTTGCACCACATATAGGTAATACTGATACCAAAAGTAGCTTATTAGTGTTATGAATCCCAAGAAGAATCTCTTTAGAAGGATGCAATAGTTTTGAGGATTATATAGTGATGTGATCAACCGAAGGACAGTGCAGTTGTAACTCAAGGCTGGAGATGCTAGACAAAGGTGGAGATCTAGTGGTCACATAGCAGCCTTGAGGGTTGGAGAGGCTAGACAAAGGTGGAGATCTAGTGGTCACGGAGCAGCCTTGAGGGCTGGAGATACAGTACTTGGCAAGGTGGTGACCTGATGGTCACAGAGCAGCCTTGAGGGCTGGAGATACCTGGCAAGGTGGTGGCCTGATGGTCACGGAGCAGCCTTGAGGGCTGGAGATACCTGGCAAGGTGGTGGCCTGATGGTCACGGAGCAGCCTTGACGGCTGGAGATACTTGGCAAGGTGGTAACCTGATGATCACGGAGCAGCCTTGAGGGCTGGAGATACTTGGCAAGGTGGTGACATGATGGTCACAGAGCAGCCTTGAGGGCTGTAGATACTTGGCAAGATGCAGAGCAGCAGAGATAACTTTGATGTACAGTAAAGTCCACTCAGACGCTGCACTGATGGTGCAGCAATTTGTGATGACTGAAAACGCAGAGCAGCTGAGATTGCCGTGATGTTAGGCTTAGTGCACTCAGATGCTGCACTTCAGTTATGCCACCAGGATGCAACTGGGAGATGATGTGTACACACACTGCGGAGGTAGTTGCAGTGTAAGGCTGGAGACCCTCGGATGCAGCAGTGAGCACTGTGGAGCCGGAGTTGAAATGGCACTTGGGAAGCTGGGAGCATTCTGCAGCGGAGATGGCCGTGATGTTGAGCTGGATCCTCAGACGCTGCGGTGCAGTTTATGCCGCCAGCAATGGATGCGGCAACTGGGAGATGATGTGTTCACACGCCGCAGAGGTAGTTGAGGTGTAAGGCTGGGTTTCCTCGGACACAGTAGTGCACGCTGTGCCACTGGAGCAGACACGGCACTTGAAAGGTTTCAGGTATTCTGCAGCGGAGATAGCCGCGATGTTATGCTGGAACCTCAGACGCTGCAGTGCGGTAAAAGTCACTGGGATAAAATACAACAGGAGACACAGCAGACTCAAGACTGGAGACGCTGACAATCACAGTGAGAGATACCAACTCTATGGAACCGGAAACACGTGTAAGATGCTATAACTGGCATCCGAGCAATGCACCAGCAGGACAGAAAAAAGAGGAAGAACCAATCTAGTCCTGGCAGGGATGACTTGCAGCCTGATGGGAGGACTTCATGAGTTGACAGCGTGGCTTCTCCATCTCCCGGCAACAGGCCTAAGAGAATCACCATTGTCCAACAAGATGCAATGGTGGCTTGCGACAATTAGTTTTCCAAGAAGAGTGATAGCCATAAAGAGCAGAGGGTCTAGCATGGAGCCTTGTAGTAATCCAACTGATAGAGAAAAGACAGAAGAGAGGGATGATAGAGAAAAGACAGAAGAGAGGGATGATAGAGAAAAGACAGAAGAGAGGGATGCAGAGTATCAGACACTTAACTAGAAGTATTATAGTATGAGTTCTAGAACAGAATAGTGTAATGAGCATGTATTATATACATTTATGTACAGTGTAAAATATGGTCTGGCTGAATTGGGTCTAATAGGTCCTGTGAGAAACAGAAACATGTAAAGCGAAAGTAGGCAAGACTCTTGAGAAGCTGGAAGGGCATTTGGGTAAGAAATTGATTTTGTTTTACAGAATATGAGTAATAATTGCCTGCTTTAATAATGATGGAAAGATGAGGAGGGATTAACATTCTAAGCTTTACATGAACTAATTTTGCTTATAATTGCAATTTAAATAATTTTATATAGAGATGTGCGCAGAAACCAGTGTTTTGGCAGATTATCTCAAAAAACATTCTCCTGCAATTTCCCTAAAGGACATAACACCTACTGAAGCATGGTCAAAGACAAAACATAGGCCCTGATTCAGACCCGCTTGCTGCCGCAGGGTCTGTGGGTGTTTTTTTTTTCTCCTGCTGCTCGCAAAGCTGTGAGACCTCCCACAGCTTGTGCAAGCAACCTGGAGACCGTTGCAAATATCGCGACCATCGGGCTTGCGTCAAGACCCTGTGGTAGGGTCTAGGCTGCCACAAGGCCGAGTGGACTTCCTGCTGTAATAGAGCAGGAAGTCCACTACTGACATCAGTAGTGATATCAGTAGGTCCTCCCACAAATGCCAGGCATTCCTAAGGGAATGCCTGCGTTTGTGCAGCCACCCCCCCTAGCCGCCTACAAAACGGGGCAAGCTGTCACTCACCATCGACAGCTGCCCCATCCTGTAGTGAGCCCCGTAGCAACTGAAGTTCAGTCACTCGGCAGGGCTTCTGCATGCGCACGCCGGAAGCGGCCAAACATCGCGAGCGGCTCTGATTCAGGCCCATAGTGTGAAACATCTCAAAACTTTTGGAAGTACCACCTACATACACATAACAAAGGAAGGAAAATGCAAGCTGGATTCATAATCAGTATAGTGCATATATCAGTAAAGTGGATCTAGCTTGGCTACTGTCATGAAAGTAAAGGCTACAGATTATGGAATCCAAGTATCAGAAAACTTATCAAGTCTAGAGATGTCATATTCAAAGAAACAGCATAAGTTAGAGAAAAGCTGGAATTTGATACACAGAGCAATAATGTGTCACTAGACATGCCAGTAGATGGAAATGTATCTGAGCCAGAGGCTACCAGTGTAGAAGTTCACCCACAGAAAAAGTTTTCTGCAAGATCAAATATCGACAAGCCACCTAAGAGGTATGGTGAACAATTTGCAAACATTGTATTTAGTGATCATCTGGACATTCAAGAAGCAAAGCTGAGATCTGAATGGTGTGTTTGGAAGTGAGGAAAATATCCAGAATCATGAGGGTGACAACAGTCATTAAACTGTTATTGTGGTCCATGCTGTCAGTGAGGGGACGTTTACTGATGTATCTACCAAGAAGAGCAGACTAAAGTCACCTGATATGTTGCTGTTTTCTTATGTGCTTAATCCTGTTTCCATTGAAGGCCTAGAGTATCACGAAGTTTCGGGTAGCTTCCTAATTCTCAATTAAGCCACACTCAGAAGATAGATCTATAAAAGTTACCTTATGACGAGTTGCTGGTCTCTCGTTGCTCTTTACAATGTATCAAGTCAATTGGTACTGTAACACGTTTCTTTTTAGTCACAATAGCTTCAATAACAGGACAAATTTTAAACAAAAGTACTGATACTTTGCTGAATATACAACTTGGGTGCATACATGCAGACACTGGGCCTGATTCAGCAAGGAACGCACTTGCTAATACGCATGCAATCGGTCAATTGTTGCGTTCTGCGCATGCATATGCATCACAGTGCGCTTGCATGAACTAGCAATTGCGATTGGAACTGCGTTTGCAGAGGCTACGCAGACCCAGGGCAGAGTGATTGACAGGAAGTGCCGTTGGTGGGTGGTGACGGGGGGTGGTTGGATGAACGCAGGCGTGCCACTGCGTTTCAACGCCATTGCAGGGGCGTGCATTAATTATCCACTGCATGGCCATAAGCAGCCATAGCACTGATAGCATGCGTGGCTGTTAGCAATTTCTGAGTAAGGCCAGGGCTTGTGCAAATGTGCATATGGGTCCGATGTTATGCAATGTTACCGATTGTCTTGCTATGTTGCCCTAGTATACGTATGTGAGTAAGGGGAAGTGGGCGTCCTTATGTCTGGCTTCGTTTGCAATGTGACTGCACACATTTAAACAGCACCGCAGATATTAGCAACTGTGGTGCGTGCGTATAAGCAGAATTGCGATCCGTAGTGAATCAGGCCCACAGTTAATTGCACATGAGGAACATATAACAACGTAAAGTTTTATTATACAGTATGGAATGTATTAGGTGAAGGAATACAGTAAAGATCAGAACAGTTTATGAAATACAATTTTATATGTAACACATCACCTACATAAGCACTGTAACTAACTATCCCTAATCAAGTTATAACACTGTACAAGTTGCTGGCCAGTAACTCTTGTACTTTATGTGCCTGATTCAGCACGGATTGGACGGCTCCGTTCGCATGCACATGTTAGCTGCGAAAATAAGCTAATGAATGCAATCTCACGGCAATCGCAGCACTATTCCAAGATGCCCATCACTGTATAAAGCCGCCCACTTCCCATGATATGAATCCGCAAATCAGCGAAAACATTGGTAACATCGAGTAACATTGGAACCATTCGCACAGTTGTGGTTGACATGACCCTGTCACGCCTGAGGCTGAAGTGTTGGAAGCTGTGGATCTGGGTTGCGGGAGGAAACGAGGGGCCTGGATATATGCTCTCTTCATCCACAGATCTTGGGTGTTGATGAAACCTGAGCAATGGTGCGGAGTCTAACTCACAGGGTGGTGTTCGCCAGTGACCCCTCCAAGCTGGATTTGGGCTTAGCTGCACCCTGCAGGCATGTCGCGGTACTTTGACCAGGTACCCAAGCCCTGCGGGAATGGAGACACAAATACCAGTGGCCCTGAGATGGTACGCTTAACACGAGGCACGAGAGTACGGGGGTCTCCTTAAGGGATAGAACCCCTTGAGGGGGAATACTGGGCTGAGCCGCTGGTACTGGAGTACTTTTCCACTGGTAGCGTAGGGACGCTCTGTTTGCACTGGAGGTATGTAGGTAATGGGAACCCACTGTAGCACGGGAGATCACTGGAAGAGTTAAAGCACACAGGTGGAGGTGGTCACACGCTGTAGCACAGGAGATCGCTGGAGACGTTTAAAGCACACAGGTGGAGATGGTAACACACTGTAGCACAGGAGATCGCTGGAGATGTTTAAAGCACACAGGTGGAGATGGTAACACACTGTAGCAGCCACAAGAGAGCACAGGACCCTGGACCGGGAACTCACTAACATACACTAGGAGACAACCGTTGTTGACTGAGAGCCAAATAAATACCCATAGGAACCCTATGATAGATGCACAGCATCAGCTGACTACTCACCTATCCCGGACCAGAAGTACTGTCACATGGGCAGACTGTCATGGCGGCGCCCATGTCAGGAACTCCGATCCCCAGAACCGGACCACCCGCAGTCTCCTGCATGCGGGGAGAATGCTCAGCTCCTCCCCCGCCGCCGTGCCAGCCACCCGACCGCCCAGGATGTCAGAGGAAGCCAGCGGGACGATAAGGAAGTGCCGATCCCCGGCTGAGCCCTGACAGACCCTACCTCACAAACTGCTAAACTTCCTGTCTCCATCTCGACCTCTGCCAGTGTATACGTGTGCAGGGGCTTAATTATGCACACCCCTGTAACAGCTTTCAAATGCACAGGCATGTCTGCGTTCTGCCGACCCCCCCCATCTCCATGCCCAAAAAGTCACTTCATGTCAATCACTTTGCTATTGGACTGCGTGCTCACCGCGATCGCAGTGATTGGTTTGCGCTCTGCGATGCCTACGCAAATACAATGCGCAAACATCGGCTGGCTGCGTGCGAATGCAGCCGTGCGATCCAACCTAAATAAGGCCCTATATTCCTTTAATCTCTGCCTCCTTTGTTAAGGCTATACTGGTTAATGATGCACTGTCTTCTCCCTGTTGCCACTGAGTTTTAAATATTTTGTCACCATTGCTCCGGATAGCATGAGGATATTCCAGAAATGATAACGTAGATTAATTAACCTTGGACTGGAGTGTATCAGTTGTGCAGCATTTTGAATATTGTAGCTTCTAGCTGAACCTAAATGATCCAGGTCATTAGAGCAATATATAGCAAGTAAATTAGGCTTTCAATAGCAGTGTCAATTGCCTGCCCTAACTATGTGCGTCAGGCAGCCCAAAGGAAGCAGTTGTCAGTTAATTACAGGAATCAACAGGCTGCTAAGGATGAAATAACTGAAGTCAATCACTAAGGTAGTGTAAATTGTAAGGCTTATACTTTAGTTTCCATGTTGAAGATATAGCTATGCTGGCGACACTCTTTATAAGGGATGCAGCAGAATGTAGACTGGTGAGCCACCTAGCGTAGAGAATTAGACGTCAACTCATGCTTTGGCAGCTGGGTATAGAGGGGTTAATGAAGGGCTGCACTTTGCTATGTTTACAGTCCTCTCCTGATGCAGACCAAAGTGGGAGTCACTCAGTCCGGGAATCGCCACCCCCTCCAGTCAGCTCCTGCAGTCACCACACAGACTCCGGTCCTGGATACAGCCTCGGATCCACCTCCTTGTACAGTAGACCTGCCTCTCCTCCGCATGTCCAGGAAATCTGTCTCCTATCCTCCGGCTCCTCAGCCAGCCCACTCTCTCCTCTCCAGACACACCTCCGAATTAGCTATCAGGTAAGCGCTCTGGCATGGCACCGGGTCTCCATAAAAGCACCTCAGAACTGCAACTGCCCACTGCTGCTCCCTTCCAACTGATACCTGTCTGACACTGGTCATGTGTAGGGATGGACATCAATGGTCAATGTTTGCTGACTATCGATGTTTTTCTTGCGATGTTAGTGTTTTTTTACCAATCAATGGCAGCATTCTGATGTTTTTGCCATCGAATGGTAATTATTTGATGGTGTTCCGATGGTAGCTTCTTTTCTTTCATTCCTAAAAGCTATGCCTCCCCTAGCTGCTGTGTGCTGTCTCTGCCTCTGATAATCTTCCTGGTTCATGCTGCTGGGATTGTTGGAGGCTGTCTCTCACTGCCTCAGAGCTGGCCCTCAGGCCCCCCCCCTCCTCTCTCTGCTAGCTCTGATTGGCTCTCTGAGACAGTGAGAGCCAATCAGTGTGCAGCCCTGGCCCTACAGCAGCAGTCACTCACAGACACAGACAGAGTGACAGATAGCGTTTACACCTGCAGAGATGGAGAGTGATTTCTCTGCTGGTGTTGTAAGAGGTTCATTTTCTTTGTGTTTTAAGTATATTTAATACATGTTTTTAGACTTTCATTCTTCTCCTTGTCCTCAGTCAGCTCTGCCTGCCTGCCTGGCTCAGTGTTTTTTTTTTTTTAGCTTCGTCCCAAGCCCCTCCCCCAATCCTGCCCCTTTACTATTGATATGAACAGTTTTTACCATCTAATTCTTTTGATGCATCGAAAGATTCAATGGTGAAAGCACTGCCATCATATGATGGTGGGCTTCCGATGTCCATCCCTAGTCATGTGACCTGTGACCTCCTTAGCAGCTGCAGAGACTGCTTGGAATTGTCCGCACAGTATTAGGAATAATACCTTGCATTACAATATGTTGTTGTTTTCTTATGTGCTTAACCCTGTTTCCATTTCAGGTTACTACAGAAAAGCTTTAAATATTTGTGTAACATGGAAAAGATTCTACTGAGGGGGAGGTGTTGAAAGTGGAAGGCACTACTGCGCTGACTCTATGTTGTTACAGGGAGGCTTCATTCCCTGTTCCAAGATGGTCGTCATCCTAAGTATAGAGCATGCATGGTGCCATCTTGTCACTGTGTTAGAGAGCCACAGTGGGAGACCATAGTCTTCCACTTAGTTCCAGTGAGACCTGAAATTACCTGCATCCACAAGCGTTACCAGCATCCTGCACCACTACCCACAAGCTACATACTGTACACTCACTGGTGAGCTGTATGACACCTTGGATGCAAATTCAATTCAGTGCGATGTTGAATAGCCGCGGGAGGGGGCTCCCACATCTATTTAATACACCGCGCTGTTTGTGCAGCTAAAGGATTTCTTCTGGCACGCCCATGGGGATGTGAGGAGAAATCCGACAAAAGTGTCATGCATGCAGCTGTTTGCCAGCTTAGTTCAACACTAACAGCCACGCATCCGCCACTTTAGTCAGAGAATGCTGGTTACCGTGCCTTAACACCCAGGTTAAGTCGCGATAACCGGCATTCTCAGACTTAACCCATTCCCGACAACGCTAACATCGTGTTGAATTGAATAGCTCCCTCCCGCGGCTATTCAGCATCGCACTGAATTGAATTTGGCCCCTTTATTCATTCCATGACCAGACTGTGTATACATCAGTGAGTACGGCTGTACACTGTGTAACACCATTAAACCACTCCACTGGTTAAGTAACTGGGCTGTTTGTAGTTGTAAGGCTGGTGTGTACAGAAGCTTTGCTATAGCCTCAAGCCTGTACACACACATATTTCTAACATTTTATATATATGCATATTGTATGTCAAATTTGCAGAGTTTATATATTTTGACACAGACACCTTGAAGATGAACCTCACAATCTACTTTGTCATGATGGTAATATAAACGAAACAATTTTTTCTTGCTAATCCATCGCTCTAATGGAGCGTACACACGGTCAGATTTGTCAGACTTGTCAGATTTGTCAGATGAACGATTGAACGATTAAACGATCTGAACGATTTGAACGATTTGACCAAAGTTTTGAACGATTTGAACGATTGAACGATTTTTGACTGCATTAAAATGAATGGAATCGTCCAAGTCTGACTGCAAACCCATCAGATGTCAGATATCGTTATCTGACAAACGGGAACGCGCATCGTTGATCGTCCATCGTTCAGGCATGTCAGATATGAACGATTTTCCTTCAGATATGAACGACTGAACGATTTTTAAATCGTTATCGTTCATATCTGAAGGAAAAATCTGATCGTGTGTATGCACTTTGCGCTAAAGCTAACATGGTCCAACTAACTATAAGATCGGTCAGCTGGTCCTGCGTTGATTGCCCCACCCACAGTAATTAGCAAATGTTTAAAGGCTTAGCTCCACCCCAGCACTATCCTAATTGGCTGGTTTAAAAAAACATGTTATTACTTTCTCTGTGGGTTACAGTGCTCTGCTTCCCTACTCTATTCAAAACTGAATAGCCCAAGTACTCTGTTCAGCTTGCCTGTCTGTAACTGCAGCCTGCTAGCAATGTGAGCAAGTAATTCTCTCTGTCACAAAGGACAGAGGCCCTCATTCAGAGGCGGTCGCAAGAAGCGCTCGATCGTATCATAAAAGAGCGAGAAAATGCAAATCAAGCGCAAAATCGCAGCGCAAATCGTAGGCAAGGAAACTCCCATCACAATGTAAACACACCTCCTGAGTCTCGTAAGACTCGTAAGACTACACACCTCCTGAGCGAGGACTACAGTCGCAGAAATTAGTCGGTCGCTGGCGCCAAGCTATGTGACCATCGTGGTTTTTTGGCAGAGTCAAGTTTCCACATCTGCACTTTCGATGGTTCTTTTGCCTATTTCGATGCGGATGCAAGCAGCGTGCAATCGCTTTGGGTTTTTTTTGTCTATTCTTCTAATGTAAATTTTGCATGTGTTTTTTGATGTTTGGTTTAAGAAATCTGGCTATGGGTTTTATTATTTAAAATAAAACAAAAACAATGCATGCTGGGATGTGCAGTACCACAAACCTAAAAAATATAAAAAAAAACATCTACAAAAACATGTATTTAGCATTTGAACAACCACTTTGCTAATATACATTGCAATGACAAACACCTGTTACTTTGTTAATTGACTCCAGACATCGGCAGAAGTCAAACCATCGCCTGCAGTCGCAGTGATTGAGGTAGACCCTGGGCTATGACGTGTGCGATGACCTGCTCAGTAATTTATGCACGCCTTTAAATCTCTCTTTTTACGACAGACACGCCTGCGTTCGCAGCGCCACGCCCCCGTTCACATGCATCTTCCCCTGTTACCATCCACAAACGGAACTATCTGTCAATCAGAGCTACGACCAAGTAGTGACTGACGACAGACTCCATATAGCCCGCAAGAACTAGCTTGCGCACGCGCAATGCCGACTACACGCATGCGCACATGACAAAAAAACGCTCGTTGCGATCGATCGTGCCCTAGCGACCGCCTATGAATGAGGTCCAGAGGTCCTCATTCAGAGGCGGTCGCAAGAAGCGATCGCTCTCTCTGAATGAGGGCGGCCGCTTCTTTTTTTTAGTGCGGGCCTCCTGGTCGCTAGCTAAGCTGTGGGTTACCACCCACAGCTTAACGACCGACCAGGGTGATGGTCGCGATGGTCAAGACCATCGGGGCTTGCGACGAGACCCTAAGGCAACCGCAAGCCCCAGGGAGCTTCCTGCTCTGATCGAGCAGGAAGCTCCCCACTGATATCACTGCTGATGTCAGTGCGGCTGCCAACAAAACGGCAGAACGCCTCCGTTTGTGTAGCCACCCCCCGCCCTGCCTACAAAATGGGTCGAGCTGTCGATCACCATCGACAGCCGCTCCTTTTGTAGTGAGCTCCGGAGCGAGAGAAAGGCTCCGGGACTTGTGCACGTGCAGTGCGGCCGCTGCGTGTGCGCAGGGCCTTAACATCGACCCAGTTGCGAGCGCTCATCGCTTGCGACCGGGTCTGAATGAGGTCCAGATTCTGAATGTAGTCAAATCTATAGAATTATCTCCCATGCAGCTGCACATTACTGTATATAGATGTGTCTTGTGGCAAAGAGCAGACAGAGGATCCTGCAGGGCCCCTCTGAACACAATGTGAAAGATTATAAACACAATGTGAAAGCTTGGCCAGCATCATCTGCCTGCTTCTTACTGTAGATGTGTACTGATTGGTGGAAAGTGCAGGTCATTCACCAGTCACAGTATAATAGCATACCTCCCAACTGTCCTGATTTCAGTGGGACAGTCCCATTTTACAGGCACTGTACCGCTGTCCCACCCGCAGGCCGCAGTGTCTAGCGCGCTGGGGGAAGTTAAGAAGGACACACTAAGACCGCTGCTCTGCATAGCTGAGCAGCAGTGAATGGATGCGCGTGTCATCCATCTAAACTTTGCCAGCTCTGAAAGAGGCTGGGGGGCTGTCCAGCAGCTCCCAGAGGGCTGGGCAAGCCCATAGCATGACTAAAATGGGGGCATGGCTCACAGGTACGACATTTCCTGTGAGTCCACACCCATAACCAATAGGTCACATCCACTATTTTTGGGCACCCGACTTCGCCATATGCAAATGTCCCTCCTCACTAGGATGAAATGTTGGGAGGTATGTAATAGGGGTGAGACTGCTAAATCACCCATCTAGTTCCACCACTGCCAAATTTGCTAGATCTACGATGAAACAAATTATTATTATTATTTTGCCATTCCATGTCATTCCTCAGTGTATTTATAAATTCCCATTTTGCAGAATGTATTCACTATAGGCCTGATTCATAAAGGATCACTATTGCGATTGCAGATCCCTAATCATCTGCTGCGAAAATATGCTAATGAATGCTATGGCATTGCCGTCGGACTGCCAGCACAGAGACGCCCATTGCCTCCCACTACCGCTATCTCACATCCGTTATGCCTTGCAAACTTCCATAAACATCGGTAACATAGAGTACCATAGGCCCCTCGCGCAGAATCACAGCAGCCCTGACCTTACTTAGAATTTGCTAACTTCGTTGCATGCAGTGAGTACTAATCATCCGTGCACGCAGATGGGGTATCCGAGTACCTAGAAACCCCCCTTGCCCGCCACTCTATCGCAGCGCAGCTGAACAATATTTCTTTTTGTGTGTGAAGACGTGAGCCGGCAACTGTCCCTGGCTGAGCTGCCTGTAGGGGGAGCTGCAGCGCTTATGCACAGCTACTCCCGGGCAGTTCCCATAGGGCACCGCGCACCGGCATTGTGGGAGGCTGAGACATCGGATCCTGATTCCTGCTGCGTGACAGTGACCAGCGCTCTCTCCCAGAGCCGCACCGCAGGTGTGTGTAATGTTTTACATGTGGGGGAGCCGGTGGTGGTGGGGGGAGGGTGATCTGTGTATGAGTGAGTAGGCTTTGTCAGTGTGCCAGTCAGTGTGTGTATGTATAGGCTTTGTCAGTGTGTGTGTGTGTCAGTCTCTGTATGTGTGTGTGTGTGTCAGTCTCTGTGTGTATAGGCTTTGTCAGTGTGTGTGTGTGTGTATTAGTCTCTGTGTGTGTGTATGTGTGTGTGTCAGTCTCTGTGTGTGTGTGTATAGGCTTTGTCAGTTCAATTTAAGGCAAAATCATTCTTTTCTGCAGATCACTGTTGCTTGTTTCTTTGTAGTGTGTGTATGTTTTGTCAGTGTGTGTGTGTCAGTCTCTGTGTGTATAGACTTTGTCATTGTGTGTGTGTGTGTATAGGCTTTGTCAGTGTGTGTATAGGCTTTGTCTGTCTGTCAGTGTGTGTGTGTGTAAGTGTGTATAGGCTTTGTCAGTGTGTGTATAGGCTTTGTCAGTGCAGTGTCTCTCAGTGTGTGTGTGTGTGTGTGTGTGTGTGTATTTAGGGCTTTGTCAGTGTATGTGTGTCAGTGTGTGTATATGCTTTGTCAGTGCAGTGTGTGTATAGGCTTTGTCAGTGCAGTCTGTGTGTTAGTGTGTCTGTGTCAGTGTGTGTATAGGCTTTGTCAGTGCAGTCTGTGTGTTAGTGTGTCTGTGTCAGTGCAGTCTGTGTCAGTGTGTGCGTCTGTGTGCGTGTGTATGTTTGTGGTGCCGCCTTTTTATTTCTTCAAGGAGCTGAAAAGCTCCATATAAATATAGACAAGTAGACTCCATATAAAAAAGTTCAACTCACGGGGTGCAGATCCTAAGAACTAAGCAGACCGCTCAGTCTTGAACATACAATCACATACAGGCAGCGCTAGCCCTCAGGTACTCAATAATCCAAGTTTGTTAATCCATTACTGTGCAACGTTTCAGATGCAATTATTACATATTTCATCAAGGCATTGACGAAATATGTAATAAATTTATCTGAAACGTTGCACAGTAATAGATTAATAAGCTTGGATTATTGAGTATTGATTATTGAGTACCCAAGCAGTGCTGCCTGTATGTGGTTAGATTTTTTGCAATTGGTTTTGTAACCAAGTATTGGAAACCCCCCTTTCAAAATCCTGCATTTGCCACTGCTCATGCTGCGTATGCAAACGCAATGGCTGATTTATGCATGCCCATGCAACAGTGTTCAAATGGCCAGGAATGCCTGCGTTTCTACGACCACCTCCCGTCACCACCCCGAAAAGCTCACTGCCTGTCAATCACTCTGTGATGGCTCTGTGTGGTCTCCGTGATCGCAGTGGTGCCTTCACCCATGCGCACTGCGATGCATACACATGCGCAGTACGTAACAATCGGCCAACTGTGTACACTTTAGCAATAGCAATCCTTAATAAATCAGGCCCTATGTATAGAGCTGGGACGATGTCGAAGTCAATATATTCATGTGGATTTAGGGTAGGACTTAGGATTGGGAGCACTTTAGGACTAGATTTGCAATGATCATATGCAGAATTTTACTGCCAAATGTGGAATGAGAGTAATATGTTACTGAACCATTTTAAAAACTCCCTTATTATTAAGTTATAAAGCACAAATGACAACAGAGTGTGAGATTTCTGACATATATATATATTGAAAAATAATAAGAACAAAGACGTGCACCTAATAGTGTAATAGTTTGGATAAAGTGAGATAGTGCTCAGAAAGGTAAGTATTGTGCGTACCAAAAAACACGACCAGGAACACGGAGGAGTGACACCTTTATATGCACTAATTTATGCATTATCTGGTACGCAGATTTATGTATGTTTACCACTGATATTGTTTGCAAAACTACTACACTATATTACTGTTCTGTGGGCAAAAAAATTTGGAGCCCAATTTTAAGGTTTACATGACAGCTCTGTCCTCTGGAGAAATCCTGATAACGTTGCCAGTATGTGCTTCTGACCACTGAAGTAATACCTGGACAACAGATAAGCTTATCATTTTTAATACTTACCTTTTTGAGCACTATCTCACTTTATCCAAACTATTACACTATTAGGCACACGTCTTTGTTCGTATTATTATTCAGCACATTGTTCCCCGTTTGCCACGAGGATTATTTGAAGACTGCAGCCACCCGTTATTTTCAGGAGTGTTCCTCATGATGTATCATCACTTCTTCTAATATTTATGATCACTTTCAAATAAGGAACTTGAACTTGTGCGCTAGTATTCACTCTCACATATATATATATATATATATATATATATTAGGGGTGTGCACCGGCCACTTTTCGTGTTTTGTGTTTTGGTTTTGGATCTGGATCTTTCTTCGTGTTTTGGATCTGGATTGGTTTTGCCAAAACCACCCTTCCGTGTTTTGGGTTCTGGGTTTTGTGTTTTGGATCTGTATTTTTTTGAAAAAAAGCATAAAAACAGCTAAAATCACAGAATTTGTAGGTTTTTCTGCTCCTATGCTATTATTAACCTCAATAACCTTAATTTCCACTCATTTCCAGTCTATTCTGAACACCTCACACCTCACAATAGTGTTTTTATGTCCAAAAGGTTGCACCGAGGTAGCTGGATGACTATGCTAAGCGACACGAGTGGGCGGCACAAACACGTGACCCATCTAGGAGTGACACTGCAGTGGCAGACAGGATGGCAGTTAGAAAAACTAGGCCCCAAACTGTACATAATGCAAAGAAAAAAAGAGGTGCAAGATGGAATTGTCCTTGGGCCCTCCCACCCACCCTTATGTTGTATAAACAGGACATGCACACTTTAACAAATCAATCATTTCAGCGCCAGGGTCTGCCACACAACTGTGGCTGAAATGATTGGTTAGTTTGGGCCCCCACAAAACAAGCTGGCAATTAATGTGTCCCTGCACAAACTGGCTCTACGGAGGCAAGATGTCATCCTCATCCTCCTCATCCACCGATTCCTCACCCTCTTCAGTGTGTACATCCTCATCCTCACAAAGTATTAACTCGTCCCCACTTGAATCCACCACCACAGGTCCCTCTGTACCTTCTGGAGGCTGGTCTCCCTGGAAGAGCTGATAATTCATTTTGATGAACATCATCTTCTCCACATTCTGTGGAAGCAACCTCCTACGCCTTTCGCTGACAAGGTTCCCGGCTGCACTAAACACTCTTTCGGAGTACACACTGGAGGGGGGGCAACTCAGGTAAAATAGAGCCAGTTTGTACAGGGGCCTCCAAATTGCCTCTTTTTCCTGCCAGTACAGGTATGGACTGTCTGACATGCCTACTTGGATGCTGTCACCGATGTAATCCTCCACCATTCTGTCAATGGTGACAGTATCATATGCAGTGACAGTAGACATGTCAGAAATTGTTGCCAGGTCCTTCAGTCCGGACCAGATGTCCAAACTTGGTCCTGCCTGCCCTGCATCACCGCCAGCGGGTTGCTTAGGATACCTAAGTTTTTTCCTGGCAGCCCCAGTTGCGGGAGAAAATGAAGAAGGAGCCGTTGACGTGTCACGTTCCGCTTCAGCTGACAGTGTGTTCACCAGCAGGTCTTTGCACCTCTGCAGGCTTGTGTCGGCCGGAAAGAGAGACACCACATAGGCTTTAAACCTAGGATCGAGCACGGTGGCCAAAATGTAGTGGTCTGATTTCAACAGATTGACCACCCTGGAATCCTGGCAAAGCGAATGAAGGGCTTCATCCACAAGTCCCACATGCCGAGCGGAATCGCTCCGTCTTAGCTCCTCCTTCACTTTCTCCAGCTGCTTCTGCAAAAGCCTGATGAGGGGAATGACCTGACTCAAGCTGGCAGTGTCTGAACTGACTTCACGTGTGGCAAGTTCGAAGGGCTGAAGAACCTTGCACAACACGGAAATCATTCTCCACTGCGCTTGAGTCAGGTGCATACCCCCTCCTTTGCCTATGTCATAGGTGGATGTATAGGCTTGTATGGCCTTTTGCTGCTCCTCCATCCTCTGAAGCATATAGAGGGTTGAGTTCCACCGCGTCACAACCTCTTGCTTCAGGTGATGGCGGGGCAGGTTCAAGAGTGTTTGCTGGCGCTCCAGTCTTCGGCACGCAGTCGCTGAATGGCGAAAGTGGCCAGAATTTTTTCGGGCCACCCAAAGCGTCTCCTGCACGCCCCTGTCGCTTTTCAGAAAATTCTGCACCACCAAGTTTATTGTGTGAGCAAAACATGGGACGTGCTGGAATTTGCCCAGATGTAATGCCCGCACAATATTGGTGGCGTTGTCAGATATCACAAATCCCCAGGAGAGTCTAAGTGGGGTAAGCCACTGGGCGATGATTTCCCTCAGTTTCTATAAGAGGTTGTCGGCGGTGTGCCTCTTACTGAAACCGGTGATACACAGCGTAGCCTGCCTTGTAACGAGCTGGCGTTTCTGAGATGCTGCTACTGGTGACGCTGCTGCTGTTGCTGCGTAAGGTGATACATCTACCCAGTGGGCTGTCACAGTCATATAGTCCTTAGTCTGCCCTGTTCCACTTGTCCACATGTCCGTGGTTAAGTGGACATTGTGTACAACGGCATTTTTCAGGACACTGAGGACACTTTTTCTGACGTTTCTGTACAGTCTCGGTATCGCCTGCCTAGTGAAGTGGAATCTAGACGGGATTTGGAACCGGGGACACACTACCTCCATCAATTGTCTAAATCCCACTGCACTAATGGCGGATACCGGACGCACGTCTAACACCAACATAGCAGTCAAGGCCTCAGTTATACGTTTTGCTTCAGGATGACTGCTGTCGTACTTCATCCTCCTCGCTAAGGACTGTTGGAGGGTCAATTGTTTAGTAAAAGTAGTGGTGTTCCTACTTCCTCTCTGGGATGATGAACGACTCCCAGCAGCAGCAACAGCAGCAGCGGCAGCAGTAGGCGTAGCAATGCAGGATCCTCCGGAGGAATCCCGGATAGGAGAGTCAGTCATGCCAGTGACATGGCCTGCAGGACTACTTCCGATCCTGACTAAGGAGGAAATTGACGAGGAGGGAGTTGACGGTGTGGTTTGCAGGCTCTTGGATACAACAGGACAACGGGATTTAGGTGTCCCTGGACTGCTTACGGTCTTAGCCAAAGTTTCTGAACTTGACAGTAACTTTTTATGAACGCGCTGCAGGTGCCGTATAAGGGAGGATGTTCCTAGGTGGTTGACGTCCCTACCCCTACTTATTTCACCTTTACATATGGTACATATGGCAAGACAGTTGTTGTCCGGATTTGGATAGAAATATTGCCAGACCAAAGAGGTGGAATGTTTGGTCTTCTGCCCAGGCATGACCGTGATGGGCTTTTTCATCCCACGGACAACAACTGTCTCCCCCGGAGCCTGATTTAAACAAACCACATCACCATCAGAATCCTCCTCGCCAACTTCCTCCTCAGCGCCAGCTACACCAGTATCCTCATCCTGTTGTACTTCAACAGTGACATCTTCAATTTGCATATCAGCAAGTGGACTGTGGGTGCTCCTTTCAGCACTTGCAGGGGGCGTGCAAATGGTGGAAAGAGCCACCTCTTCCCGTCCAGTGCTGGGAAGGTCAGGCATCGCAACCACCACCACACTTGGACTCTCCTTGGGGATTTGTGATATCTTCTTAGAAAGCACAGTTCTTCGCTGTGCTTTTGCCAGCTTAACTCTTTTGATTTTTTTAGTGGGAGGAGGGCTTCCATCGTCATGTGAAGCTGAACCACTAGTCATGAACATACTAGGGATCGACCTTAGCCGTTCCTTGCCACTCCGTGTCGTAAATGGCATATTGGCAAGTTTACGTTTCTCTTCAGCTGATTTAAATGTCTTTTTCAAGGTCATTTTCCTGAACTTTGCCATTTGGGATTGTATGTGCCCTCTACTATGACATTGGGCATCGGCCTTGGCAGACGACGTTGATGGCATGTTATCGTCTATGTCATGACTAGTGGCAGCAGCTTCAGCACTAGGAGGAAGTGGTTCTTGATCTTTCTCTATTTTATTTTTATCGGAGAAAGTTTGGTCCTCCATTTATGTTATATCGATTTGATATATACGTGCGGCTAAACACAGAAAATAATTTTTTTTTTGGTTTGGACTGGAGTGTACTTTGTGGGTTACAGCACCCTTTAACGGTCAAGCCAGCCGGCCCTTTACTTATGACACAGGCGCACTCTTGGCACTACTTTGTTGATGCACGTGCGGCTACTGCGCACACAATTCACAAACACAGAAAATAATTTTTTTTTGGTTTGGACTGGAGTGTACTTTCGGGGGTTACAGCACCCTTTAACGGTCAAGCCAGCCGGCCCTTTACTTATGACACGGGCGCACGCTTGGCACTACTTTGTTGATGCACGTGCGGCTACTGCGCACACAATTCACAAACACAGAAAATAATTTTTTTTTGGTTTGGACTGGAGTGTACTTTCGGGGGTTACAGCACCCTTTAATGGTCAAGCCAGCCGGCCCTTTACTTATGACACAGGCGCACGCTTGGCACTACTTTGTTGATGCACGTGCGGCTACTGCGCACACAATTCACAAACACAGAAAATAATTTTTTTTTGGTTTGGACTGGAGTGTACTTTCGGGGGTTACAGCACCCTTTAACGGTCAAGCCAGCCGGCCCTTTACTTATGACACAGGCGCACGCTTGGCACTACTTTGTTGATGCACGTGCGGCTACTGCGCACACAATTCACAAACACAGAAAATAATTTTTTTTTTGGTTTGGACTGGAGTGTACTTAGGGGGTTACAGCACCCTTTAACGGTCAAGCCAGCCGGCCCTTTACTTATGACACAGGCGCACGCTTGGCACTACTTTGTTGATGCACGTGCGGCTACTGCGCACACAATTCACAAACACAGAAAATAATTTTTTTTGGGTTTGGACTGGAGTGTACTTTCGGGGGTTACAGCACCCTTTAACGGTCAAGCCAGCCGGCCCTTTACTTATGACACGGGCGCACGCTTGGCACTACTTTGTTGATGCACGTGCGGCTACTGCGCACACAATTCACAAACACAGAAAATAATTTTTTTTTGGTTTGGACTGGAGTGTACTTTCGGGGGTTACAGCACCCTTTAACGGTCAAGCCAGCCGGCCCTTTACTTATGACACAGGCGCACGCTTGGCACTACTTTGTTGATGCACGTGCGGCTACTGCGCACACAATTCACAAACACAGAAAATAATTTTTTTTTGGTTTGGACTGGAGTGTACTTTCGGGGGTTACAGCACCCTTTAACGGTCAAGCCAGCCGGCCCTTTACTTATGACACAGGCGCACGCTTGGCACTACTTTGTTGATGCACGTGCGGCTACTGCGCACACAATTCACAAACACAGAAAATAATTTTTTTTTTGGTTTGGACTGGAGTGTACTTTGGGGGTTACAGCACCCTTTAATGGTCAAGCCAGCCGGCCCTTTACTTATGACACAGGCGCACGCTTGGCACTACTTTGTTGATGCACGTGCGGCTACTGCGCACACAATTCACAAACACAGAAAATAATTTTTTTTTTGGTTTGGACTGGAGTGTACTTTCGGGGGTTACAGCACCCTTAACGGTCAAGCCAGCCGGCCCTTTACTTATGACACAGGCGCACTCTTGGCACTACTTTGTTGATGCACGTGCGGCTACTGCGCACACAATTCACAAACACAGAAAATAATTTTTTTTTGGTTTGGACTGGAGTGTACTTTCGGGGGTTACAGCACCCTTTAACGGTCAAGCCAGCCGGCCCTTTACTTATGACACGGGCGCACGCTTGGCACTACTTTGTTGATGCACGTGCGGCTACTGCGCACACAATTCACAAACACAGAAAATAATTTTTTTTTGGTTTGGAATGGAGTGTACTTTCGGGGGTTACAGCACCCTTTAACGGTCAAGCCAGCCGGCCCTTTACTTATGACACAGGCGCACGCTTGGCACTACTTTGTTGATGCACGTGCGGCTACTGCGCACACAATTCACAAACACAGAAAATAATTTTTTTTTGGTTTGGACTGGAGTGTACTTTCGGGGGTTACAGCACCCTTTAACGGTCAAGCCAGCCGGCCCTTTACTTATGACACAGGCGCACGCTTGGCACTACTTTGTTGATGCACGTGCGGCTACTGCGCACACAATTCACAAACACAGAAAATAATTTTTTTTTTGGTTTGGACTGGAGTGTACTTAGGGGGTTACAGCACCCTTTAACGGTCAAGCCAGCCGGCCCTTTACTTATGACACAGGCGCACGCTTGGCACTACTTTGTTGATGCACGTGCGGCTACTGCGCACACAATTCACAAACACAGAAAATAATTTTTTTTGGGTTTGGACTGGAGTGTACTTTCGGGGGTTACAGCACCCTTTAACGGTCAAGCCAGCCGGCCCTTTACTTATGACACGGGTGCACGCTTGGCACTACTTTGTTGATGCACGTGCGGCTACTGCGCACACAATTCACAAACACAGAAAATAATTTTTTTTTGGTTTGGACTGGAGTGTACTTTCGGGGGTTACAGCACCCTTTAACGGTCAAGCCAGCCGGCCCTTTACTTATGACACAGGCGCACGCTTGGCACTACTTTGTTGATGCACGTGCGGCTACTGCGCACACAATTCACAAACACAGAAAATAATTTTTTTTTTGGTTTGGACTGGAGTGTACTTAGGGGGTTACAGCACCCTTTAACGGTCAAGCCAGCCGGCCCTTTACTTATGACACAGGCGCACACTTGGCACTACTTTGTTGATGCACGTGCGGCTACTGCGCACACAATTCACAAACACAGAAAATAATTTTTTTTGGGTTTGGACTGGAGTGTACTTTCGGGGGTTACAGCACCCTTTAACGGTCAAGCCAGCCGGCCCTTTACTTATGACACGGGCGCACGCTTGGCACTACTTTGTTGATGCACGTGCGGCTACTGCGCACACAATTCACAAACACAGAAAATAATTTTTTTTTGGTTTGGACTGGAGTGTACTTTCGGGGGTTACAGCACCCTTTAACGGTCAAGCCAGCCGGCCCTTTACTTATGACACAGGCGCACGCTTGGCACTACTTTGTTGATGCACGTGCGGCTACTGCGCACACAATTCACAAACACAGAAAATAATTTTTTTTTGGTTTGGACTGGAGTGTACTTTCGGGGGTTACAGCACCCTTTAACGGTCAAGCCAGCCGGCCCTTTACTTATGACACAGGCGCACGCTTGGCACTACTTTGTTGATGCACGTGCGGCTACTGCGCACACAATTCACAAACACAGAAAATAATTTTTTTTTTGGTTTGGACTGGAGTGTACTTTGGGGGTTACAGCACCCTTTAATGGTCAAGCCAGCCGGCCCTTTACTTATGACACAGGCGCATGCTTGGCACTACTTTGTTGATGCACGTGCGGCTACTGCGCACACAATTCACAAACACAGAAAATAATTTTTTTTTTGGTTTGGACTGGAGTGTACTTTCGGGGGTTACAGCACCCTTAACGGTCAAGCCAGCCGGCCCTTTACTTATGACACAGGCGCACTCTTGGCACTACTTTGTTGATGCACGTGCGGCTACTGCGCACACAATTCACAAACACAGAAAATAATTTTTTTTTGGTTTGGACTGGAGTGTACTTTCGGGGGTTACAGCACCCTTTAACGGTCAAGCCAGCCGGCCCTTTACTTATGACACGGGCGCACGCTTGGCACTACTTTGTTGATGCACGTGCGGCTACTGCGCACACAATTCACAAACACAGAAAATAATTTTTTTTTGGTTTGGAATGGAGTGTACTTTCGGGGGTTACAGCACCCTTTAACGGTCAAGCCAGCCGGCCCTTTACTTATGACACAGGCGCACGCTTGGCACTACTTTGTTGATGCACGTGCGGCTACTGCGCACACAATTCACAAACACAGAAAATAATTTTTTTTTGGTTTGGACTGGAGTGTACTTTCGGGGGTTACAGCACCCTTTAACGGTCAAGCCAGCCGGCCCTTTACTTATGACACAGGCGCACGCTTGGCACTACTTTGTTGATGCACGTGCGGCTACTGCGCACACAATTCACAAACACAGAAAATAATTTTTTTTTTGGTTTGGACTGGAGTGTACTTAGGGGGTTACAGCACCCTTTAACGGTCAAGCCAGCCGGCCCTTTACTTATGACACAGGCGCACGCTTGGCACTACTTTGTTGATGCACGTGCGGCTACTGCGCACACAATTCACAAACACAGAAAATAATTTTTTTTGGGTTTGGACTGGAGTGTACTTTCGGGGGTTACAGCACCCTTTAACGGTCAAGCCAGCCGGCCCTTTACTTATGACACGGGCGCACGCTTGGCACTACTTTGTTGATGCACGTGCGGCTACTGCGCACACAATTCACAAACACAGAAAATAATTTTTTTTTGGTTTGGACTGGAGTGTACTTTCGGGGGTTACAGCACCCTTTAACGGTCAAGCCAGCCGGCCCTTTACTTATGACACAGGCGCACGCTTGGCACTACTTTGTTGATGCACGTGCGGCTACTGCGCACACAATTCACAAACACAGAAAATAATTTTTTTTTGGTTTGGACTGGAGTGTACTTTCGGGGGTTACAGCACCCTTTAACGGTCAAGCCAGCCGGCCCTTTACTTATGACACAGGCGCACGCTTGGCACTACTTTGTTGATGCACGTGCGGCTACTGCGCACACAATTCACAAACACAGAAAATAATTTTTTTTTTGGTTTGGACTGGAGTGTACTTTGGGGGTTACAGCACCCTTTAATGGTCAAGCCAGCCGGCCCTTTACTTATGACACAGGCGCACGCTTGGCACTACTTTGTTGATGCACGTGCGGCTACTGCGCACACAATTCACAAACACAGAAAATAATTTTTTTTTTGGTTTGGACTGGAGTGTACTTTCGGGGGTTACAGCACCCTTAACGGTCAAGCCAGCCGGCCCTTTACTTATGACACAGGCGCACGCTTGGCACTACTTTGTTGATGCACGTGCGGCTACTGCGCACACAATTCACAAACACAGAAAATAATTTTTTTTTGGTTTGGACTGGAGTGTACTTTCGGGGGTTACAGCACCCTTTAACGGTCCAGCCAGCCGGCCCTTTATTTATGACACAGGCGCACGCTTGGCACTACTTTGTTGATGCACGTGCGGCTACTGCGCACACAATTCACAAACACAGAAAATAATTTTTTTTTTGGTTTGGACTGGAGTGTACTTTCGGGGGTTACAGCACCCTTAACGGTCAAGCCAGCCGGCCCTTTACTTATGACACAGGTGCACGCTTGGCACTACTTTGTTGATGCACGTGCGGCTACTGCGCACACAATTCACAAACACAGAAAATAATTTTTTTTTTGGTTTGGACTGGAGTGTACTTTCGGGGGTTACAGCACCCTTAACGGTCAAGCCAGCCGGCCCTTTACTTATGACACAGGCGCACGCTTGGCACTACTTTGTTGATGCACGTGCGGCTACTGCGCACACAATTCACAAACACAGAAAATAATTTTTTTTTTGGTTTGGACTGGAGTGTACTTTCGGGGGTTACAGCACCCTTAACAGTCAAGCCAGCCGGCCCTTTACTTATGACACAGGCGCACGCTTGGCACTACTTTGTTGATGCACGTGCGGCTACTGCGCACACAATTCACAAACACAGAAAATAATTTTTTTGGGGTTTGGACTGGAGTGTACTTTCGGGGGTTACAGCACCCTTTAACGGTCAAGCCAGCCGGCCCTTTACTTATGACACAGGCGCACGCTTGGCACTACTTTGTTGATGCACGTGCGGCTACTGCGCACACAATTCACAAACACAGAAAATATATTATTTTTTTAGCACTTGGGGGGAGCACCCCTGATGGACAGAGCACCCCCTGGACAACACTACAGCACTCCTTTAGGACTGGGACACTGCACAGGACTTTGGAGTGGACACAGCCCCTATGGAGAACTGACTGCACAACACAGTCCAGCCAGCCCCTATGGACTTTGAAGTAGTGGACACAGCCCCTATTAACAACAGCAGCACAACACAGCCAGCCCCTATGGACTTTGAAGTAGTGGACAACAGCAGCACTACACTACACTACACTACACAGCCCTAACTCCCACCCTCCCTCTTCACTGTCCACAGCCGAGTGAGAAAATGGCGCCGACGCGGGTACCTTATATAGGATCCAAAACCCGCGAGACTCGGAAGGCGGGATGATGACGTTTTGCCTCGATTTCAGATCCGAGTCAGGCGGGAAAAGTCGAGCCTGACTCGGATCGGACTCGGATCGGGGGGGCTCGGGGGGGTTCGGATTTCAGAAATCCGAACCCGCTCACCCCTAATATATATATATATGTGAGAGTGAATACTAGCGCACAAGTTCATATATATGAATATGAGGAGTTGTTCTGCGCACAAATTCATCTATATAATATGAGGAGTTGTTCTGGACAGCTTGCCAGTATTGAAAAATAGAAACATTGCCATGTATAATTCTGGCAGGGCATGCTGGGCTGTGTAGTTCCAGAGCAGCTGGCATGCCACACTTTGCTTACCCTTGGCGTAAAAATAGATGATGTTCTCTAACCCATAACAATCAGATACCTACTGTTATCAGTACATTGTAAGCAGATAAATTAAGTTATTATCTAAAAGTATAGTTGGCAATAGAGATACTCAAAAACTTGAACTGGTGTGATGGCAATGAACATGATCGTGGTACAATCAGTCTTCAATTGACCACAATTTGTATTTGAGTTTGCCGTTCATGTTCAACGTTTGCACTTGGCGTAAGAATTAAGGGTAAATTTACTAAGATTCGAATTTGGTCGAGATGACAATCTCGGGTGAGTTTAGGCATGTTTTTCATCTCGCAAATGTACTAAAGGCAAACTCGGGTAAATTTGGGAGAGAGTTCTTTAATCTCACTCGTAAATCTCGGGTGAGATCGCAAACTCAAATCTTTTCACAATCGGTCAAACTCGTAAGTACTTTTCATGAAAAAGATGCAATTTTCAAATTTACTAAGAATCGAGATTTTAATCTCGGGTGAGATTAGAGCAAACGTGCAGAGAAATTGAAGTTTCAAACACTCACCCTCCTGAGCTGCGAGTTTGCCAGAAACGTACACAGATCAGTGTGATTTGTATATGTTTCTGCATGTGTACTTAATGTATAGTGTTTATACTCGTATTTTACAAATTTTACGTAGGGTCCCCTCCACAAAAGCCATATCCAGCCCCGGACTGGTCAGCCAGTCCTGGTTGCAAAAATTACGGGGAACAAAATGAGTAGGGTTCCCCCGGAATTTAGGAACCAGCACCTGGCTTCAGGGCAAGTGCTGGTTTTAAGTATAGGAGGAAAAAAATTGCGTAGGGTTCCCCCTATATTTAAAACCAGCACCGGACCCAAACTGACCAGGGTGTAATGCCACAGCCAGGTGACCCTATTAAATGGTCCCCATGGCCAAAGCATTCTCACCCTAAGCCGGTCAGGCCTAGCCAGGGATCTCAGGGGAGGTGGGGACCCCCCAAAAAAGAGGTCCCTCCTCTCCCGAAACCCCAGGCTTGGTCTGAAGCCCGGGGCTCTTCCCCGCACCCCTGGGCAAAAAAAGGAGGTGTAACAGATGGACGGGGTACAATGAGAGACATACATACAAGGGGGGAGGGCAGATAGGCCCACATAGGGAGAGAAAGAGACTGGTGCACATACAGTTTTGAAACAGAATAATACAACAGATAGTGACAGAGACACATAAGGGTGAAGGAAAGGAGTCAGGTGAGGAGAGGGGAAGTACAGTAATGGGCGGGATGCCAGGCACACACTACGTAGTGCAGCCTGTGTAAATCGCTACGCGCTGCTTCTCTAAGGTAACAGACAGTGCACAGTTCAGTCTTCAAAGATGCAAGCACAAATATTTTGATTTAGGACTGGAGCACCAACCAGTGCCACCCCTGCAAGTGCCCTGTGGCATCCCAGGACCCAGGGTGCGACGTCACCTAGTTTGGGAGCCACTTCTGTATTTCTAGTACTAGTTTGCTAAATATGATCTAAAGATTGTAGCTGATACTACAATTCCAGCTTAGTACCAAATACAATTACTTGTAATGTCATATACATCTTAGTTTTGAATAAATGTTACCAACTTATGGCCACATACAGAGAAAGCTTGAATTAAGTATGAAAATATTTCGTTTGCAGAAAACAGCAATAGTTTAGAAGAATACCAGAACTATTTTCATTTAGATAGACCTCTGGGAAATGTACCTATTAATCATTCATATCTTCTGTGCAAAGTCTGTGAATGGATCTTTCTAACCAGAGGCAAAAATAGAAATGCAGACGGTCAGTATGGGAAATTTTGTTTTCCCCTACATTGTAAGAGTCACTAAAAATAGAGTGTACAGTATATAAAGAAATAAAATTATTTGGTATAAATAAAATTCTTTATAAAGAAAATAAGTGCACTCAATCACTAATACGGCCTTCATACTAGAGTGTAGCTGATTCACACACAAAAAGCCAAATCTCATAGCACTCCAGTGTGGAAATACAGTATGTCCCTCTGGGGACACGTCTGAGGCCAGGGCTGGGATGGTGTCACACTTGCCAGTGTCGGTGAAGAAGCAGAATTTGGCAAGGGCTGCAAGCAGCAGAACCAAAGAGAAAGCAGTGGAATTTTGGATTTGGTGCTGGCTGTGAGCCAATCACAGCTCGCAGACACCCACTCAAAGTGGTCACAGCAAGCCAATTGCGATTCACTCCGCCCACTTATGCTGGCTTTATTTAGCCAGCACGAGCAGTGAGCATTTACTTCAGCGGCAAAGAGGGAGGAGAATAGACCTCTTGAAGAAAAGAGGAGATGGCCATGGAAGCAGTCCCAACGGGTGAACACAGATGAGAGGAAGAAGCAGTGACTAAGCATGAGAACAGTGGCAGGAGGCGGCACCAAAGCTGAGGACTGAAGAAACTGCAGTGGTGGAATGCAAAAGATCAGTATAAAGCTCCCCACTGCAGCCTCTTCCTGTGATACCAGTAGGCAGCCATGATCCACTATTAGCTCTTTACAATTCCACTATGTGCACAATAATATTTTGACTTCTGAATACATGTGGGCGTCATTGATAGAGCAGCTTGCAAAACGTTTAGATCCTGTATATATATATGTGTGGCAATTACAGCAAGGTACCATACCTAAAACACATACATTATATCTGTTACTGCTTAGATCTAACCGTAATCATCACAGTGGATACAGACTACATACATCTGTGTTCTACTTATTGCATAGTTATACATGATAACAGTGTCTGAGATTATACACATAATTATCCTGTGTCACTATTTGTTATTTTTTGTCATTTTTTATTATATATTTTTTGTCTGTGTGTGATATAGGACCTCATTCAGAGTCGGTCGTTGCGGCCGCACGGTTGTACACCACCAATGTTCGCTATACTGTGCATGCGTAAGGTTCGCAATGCGTGTGCGCAAACTAGCCGCTACGATCAGAAATTTCTCTCTCCTTGAACACAGCCAGGTCGGTAGTTTGAGTGACAGATAGAGGCGTTTGTGGGTGGTAACAGGGGAAGGTGCTTGAAAACGGGGGAGTGGAGATCGGAACCCAGGCGTGCCTCATTATGCGAACAGCGTTTTATGGGAGTGCATACGGATTATGGGAGTGCATAATTAACAAAGTAGCATCATGGCACATGTGACCTGGGAGGTTTTTACACTGACATGATCGTAGAGCTTAAGAGAGGGTATGGTCAACCTTAAACTCTATGACCAGTTCCGATGGTTCCCGATGGTCTCGATTAATCCTTATATGCCCGGAGATGACGTGCAATGCGTACGAGAAGGGGGCGTATTTTTTTGTCTTCCGACTGCTTCCTCCCCTTGGTCGGCCAACTACCGATCCGAACTTAGGGACGCAGCTTGCGAGGGAATCATTTGCATATCCGGCCCCTTTTTCCGTACCACCGTGCAGCCGCTTCGACCGACTCTGAATGAGATCCATAGTGCTTTGATCATTCATTTATCTCCGTAATATGGTCATAGACAGTTATTCTAGTGATTTTCTCTTTTTCTCTTTTTATTGATTATTTAATAAAAGGTATGTTTTAACTACTATTCTATTTCTTGTGATTATGAAATTGTGGGGTGTGTCTTGCAAATTAGTATTTTTCTTTACCCTATCTTGCTCTTTATAATTCCCCCAGACCAACAGGGTTGCCAGGCACTAGGCCCGTGGGCATCTGATAGGCAGGCAGAAGGCCCGAGCCCCTATAAGTGAACTGTATCATTCAGACCAGGTCACTTAATTAAGCTCCCCTGGTGAGGTTATTTAACAAGTGCCCCAATGGACCTGTGATGTGGCCCCAATTAAGTTGTGCCCTTTATTTCGGGCATTAGTTAATTTTCCTGCCAAAGTGAAAGTTAACTTTCCAGTTAAAAGTAAAACAAAATCTTTTCATTAGCATAAACCCTAATAGAAGAAAGGAGATGGTCAGCTCTGTGTAGACAGGAAGGTTTTACAAGGACAGTATCTTTATTTCTGTGGTTACTCTTATGCTGTGTAAGAAATGTTGTGTCCGCGCAGGCCAAATATTTTAGAAGACATGTTAGTTAAGGTCATACACCACGTTATTTTGTTTATTTGAATATATGTTACATTAAGCCAGTTAGTTTAGGGCCGATTTGTTATTGTAGCTAAGGTGTGTAGTCTTGTAACACATTGTGGAAGTGAGTGGATCAAAGAGACCAGCGTAATCCTTGTAGGAACCTTTAGTGATTCGTGTTGTCTTTCATTGTCTTTCTTCTCTTCTGGGCGGTACCCTGTCTTGTAATTCAGTGCCAGGCCGAGTTTCCATGTAGCGTGCAAAGCACCCATAGGTGAAACTCTGGATCTAAGGTATGGAAAAAAAAGTGCAGGGGATGATTTCCACTTAATCCCGGATTTCATATTTTGTCAAGTATCGGACCAGTAGGACGTCCCAGTGGACTCAGAGATAGGAGAGTACTTACGCTATGTTTTTCTTTCTAGACCTCTTTGATTGTGTCCTTTGCCTCGTCGTTCCGGGTTAGTCAGACCTGGAATCCGTCCTCTGGAGCATCAACAAATGGAATAGAGGTGAGCACCTGTGTGGGACCCCTCTGGCACCTTACACAAGCATTTATCAATACAAAATGGTTACATTTTTTATATGATCTATACATCTATGGACATCAATCACCAAAGAGAGTCAACTAAACCTTTCCACAATATACATCTATAGCACTCAACCACTTTCAAGTATGAACATATACAGTTTATTGCACCTATCTGTCTAAGGTAAATAGTCCATTAGATGAAGAGAAAAGCAGGTGAGGTTCAGTTGCATGCAAGGATATTAAAATTGTATAGGCTAGCCCAATGAAGGCTTACCTTGCTGTGAATTGCTAGCTTGTATGTTCCCTGCTCTATTTTTATTTGAATTCACAGTCATGTTTTGGTATATTTGTGGCATTACAAAACATGCAAGCCCAACTAGAGATATTTGAAGGAACAAATATGTAAATTTTGTGCGTTAAATATGTTTTATTTCACTGTATATTATTTTACCATAGCGTATTTATATATGTATAGGCTGCATTAAGTCACTTTTGTTTTCACTAAACCATGCGTGATAGATATATATTATTAAGAGTTATTTGTATATACATATTAGATCAGAGGTTCCCAAATACGGTCCTTAAGACTCTCCAACAGTTCAGGTTTTAGAGTTTTCCTTGGTTGAGCACAGGTGACTTAATTAGTACCTCAGACAGTTTGAGTTAACCACCTGTGCCATGGATATCTCTAAAACCTGAACTGCTGGGGAGCCTTGAGGACCGTGTTTGGGAACCTCTGTATTAGATAGCGCTTTACAGATACTATTTAATCATTCACAGCAGTCCTTCTCCCACTGGAGCTTACAGTCTATATTCACTACTAAACATGCAAAACATACATGCACACTAGTGTAAATATTTATGAGAAGTCCTTTAATATGTCTTTAGAGCGTGGGAAGAAAATGAAGCACTGTAAATATAGGAACATATACAAACTCCACACATATAGAGCTCTGCTTTGAAGCAAACTCGTGACCCCAAGACTTGAAGGTGGCAATAACCACTGTGCAACTGTGATGACCAACACAGCATGGTGTTAGTAGAATACTGAAGCAATGGAGTTGAGTTACAGTTCTTCAATTACTTTTGCCATGTGCACTTCACTACTTAAATTTTGCATGACTGGCATTATTTTTTGTGAGTGCATACATTATCCAGCATGCAGTGAAGGGGTAGTCGACAACATCATAGGCCGCCACTGGCTAACACCCTTGAGGGGTGTTAGCCAGTGGTCCTCTCACAGCCCCAGGGCAGAAGTACTGGTGTTGCAGGTAGTGTGGAGTTTACGGAGGAATGGGTATGAACTCATGGCGGCTGAATAAGTACCCTATCCCTACCCCTCTAAGTGGTGCCTAACCCTAACCTCCCCCCAAGGGTGCCTAACCCTTATCCCCCCCCTTACCACACCCTAAACCTAACTATAACGGGGAACCCATTTTGTCTTGGAATGGGCGTATTAACAAATTGTACTGCCTACATTGTATGTAATATCTATACTTTTTCTGTAGGAAAAATGTCTTTTAAATTGTATAGCTGAGAGGTAGTTGACTGGCTAGTGTTTACTTATTGCCCTTGGCTCAGTGTACAAGTTGTTAATGTCTGTGGTTTTCTCTCTTGAAGCATGGATCAAAGACTGGGGTCGGTTTATAACCCTACAGGCCAACGAGAGACAGACTGAACAGGTGACCAGGAGTCCCTGTTTTACAGTCACCTAAACAATAGAAGTGTTAAACTATCCCAAGGGGGGGGAGTGACCCAGAGTAACCTGTGAAAGAGCATAAAAATGTGTGTCTGATATGAAACACTGGTCATGCTGCACGAGGCTATCGAAGGATACAGATGATCCCTAATTCATCACTGGGAAGGTCTCATCCCAGAACCATTTAATCCAATATGATCCAAATGGTTTGTTTTTCACTTGTATTATTTTATTTTCTGGAATCTGTAAGTAATGCTGGGTACACACGGAATGATGTGCTGTATGAACGATATCGTTCATTATTCCCGGTGGTTAAAATGAACTATATTGTTCATACACACATAAACGATATCATGAATGATATATTATTCATTGTTAACAGTGAACGATATATAGAAAAAAAATCAAAATCTGGGATGTCTTTTCATTCTCGTTCATCGTTCATATCGTTAATTCCTGTACACACTGAATGATATGAACGATAACAATATTGTCCAAATTGGCCTTGCAGCACGGATGACAAAAGATATCTTTTGTCGTCCACAAGAGTGCGCACCGTTTGTCCGTTCATTGCACACACACAGAACGATATATCGTTGGACGATATCGGTATCGTTCATATTGTTGTAATATATAATTCCATGTGTACGCACCTTAACTGTGTGATTCTTTAACATTATTATATTATTTGTAACTTTTTGTACATAAGCTTTGAAGATATTCTTGAATTAAACATTCATTCTAGTTCTGGATCTGTGTTTTTATGACCCAAGGCCTCATATGGCTCATGTTATCTATTTTTCTATTATTAGTATTATTAATAAGTATTAATAATTGTGTTTGCAGGTGAGAGCAGAAGCTCACCTTATGCTTTAGTATTATATTATTCTTCTGCTAGTGGCAGTTACCAGGTTTGGTCAACCACATGTGCTGTGGTGACCTGTAAAAGTCACGTGCGGCGATTTTCAGATTGGTGTATCTGGAGGGTCGGCCCGCAGGACCGTGACACTAACCCTATCAGGGGTGTGCCTAACCCTAACCTCCCCCTGGGGTGCCTAACCCTAACCCTCCCCCCTAGGGGTGCCTAACTGCTTCTGGTCTCATAACTACATCACGTCTACGGGGCCTCCTCCTCTCCATATTCTTTAGCTGCCACAGGCCTTACAAAAGTAGTAATTCCACCACTAATACAGTTGAAAAGTTGAATTTTAGCTGCATGGCACACCACTGTAAAATGACACTTTAGGTTTGTAAGTTTTTCTACTCTATGGTCTGTGGTGCTAAAAAAAAACTTTTATTTTCACCAGAGCCCACAGCAAAAGTATTTGCACTGTACTGCTAGATGAGTACTGCCTCCTAAGCACCATTAGAAGGCTGCTAACAACTGATACAAAGTGGAGAAACTGAGATACAAAACCAGGGATAACCCTGCTCAAGTTTCAAATAGCATACAATCAATGTATTATACATACACAATAAAAAATGAGTGCTATATGTATAGTATGGTGTGGCACCTGTAAAAAATATATAAGATAATTTAGGGCATATGTTTATATATATGTTATATATATTTATATATGTATATGTTTTTTTGAACATTTGGTATAATGCTCCAAAACTCAGTCACTGCTGTCCCGTTTGTAACACCCTAACTGTCCCTACCTTTCCAGGCTCTGTCCTTCTGATGGTATGTCAGACGGGGTCCAGGCTGATAGAAGAGCCGGCGTTCTCCAAAGAAGAAGTCTGTTGGTAGTCTCGTTACCTGACCTCAGCCTGAGATTGTTTTGTTCTTTCATGAGAAAAAGTTGTTACCCTCCATAAAGCAGGTAGCATCATTGTACATTTTAATTCTAAACACATGTATCTCATTTAATTAATCCTGTCACAGAGATTTATTTTCTGGATCTCACCAAAAAGTACGTGAACAGTTGTGCCTAATCTGCAGTTAGCAAGAAACACCCTTGATTCACACAACTCCTTCTATTGATTTGTGAATCACACAGTGCCAAAAAATGATACATACAGGATGCTTTGCTGTAGAGAAGAATGCTAGCAATATTAAAATTGCATCTAATACCTGGAAGAGAAACTTTCTTTCAATGAACCAGCACATTGGAAATGGAGATGTATGGCCCTACCTCCAAATTCCTTGACAATTTTGCTTCCTGGCTCCCTCACATTCTCTCTGCAGACCTCTTCTCCATTATCCTAGGTGACTTCAATATTCCAATTGTTTTTCCCACAGAATCCTCCGCATCTAAACTCCTTAAGGGGCCTATCCATTACATGACTTTGAGAACAATCCGACCAAAACCAGGAGGTTTTGGTTGTATTGTTCACAAAGTCGTGTAATGGATAGCCGGCAAGGACCAGCGATGCGCGTGCACGCTGGGTCCTTGCCGACCCCGACTATCTACTGAACATGCCCATCAACCTGACGAAGCTTGTCAGTTTCGGCATGTTCAGAGATAGGAGGTCGGACTCCTGCACTGAATGACGTTCATTGAATGCTGTTCAGTGCGGGCACCACACCTCGGCGACCTGAATGTCTGAATGCTAGACGTTCAGTTTTTCAGGTCACCTAGTGGATAGGCCCCTTTACCTTCACATCTTCATTTGGTCTCTCCCAATGGACCTCCTCACCCTCCCATGTGAGTGAGCACTCTCTGATCATTCTCCTCAACCCCTCTGCTGCTATTGACACTGTGGACCACCCTCTACTCCTGCAAATCCTTCACTCCCTTGGATTACGTACACTGCCCTATTTTGGCTGTCCTCCTACCTCTCTGACCGTTCCTTCTCTGTCTCCTCTCATTACTCCTCTTACCCCCACTTCCACTTATTGTAGGTGTTCCCCACGGTTCTGTTTTTGGACCTCTCCTATTCTTGCTCTATACGTCTTCTCTAGGTGAACGCATCAGCTCTTTAATATCATCTTTATGCTGTTGACACTCAGATGTATCTTTACTGTTCTGGCCCTCCCCCCCTCTCCTAACTCGAATCTCTGCTGCTCGGCTCATCTTCTCAAAACATTTTTCATCTGCCTCTCCTCTCCTACAAGCACTGCATGTCATGCTCCGGCCCTTAAAAAACACTTTCTTAACTCTCTGGTGTCTGTCCAGATTAGCACAGAAGTCTGCTCATGCTGCACATTGCTCCCGACTGGTGCTAAGGTCTGTCTGTGCTACTCCTGCCACGTCCGTTCAGTGTCCTGTCACTGAGCATGGAGATGGCTCTCTGCAGCCCCTTGCTCACAGCGTGTTTTCCCAGCATGATGGCACACAAGCTGCATGCCAGAGTACCCTCCTAAACCACAGTATGGGTGCAGCCATGTTGGACTCTGTCTCATGACGCCCCTCCTCCACTCAGAACACTGCTCCAGGACAAGCTGATCGCAGCATCCAATCCCTCGGGATCCTCCACTATAAATTCTATTTCCTGACTGGCCTCATTTACCTGTACAAAGTCACTTCTGCTGAAGTTACAGCTATGTATCTGAATGGTTCCAGTCTGTTATATTTCAGTTCCAAGTCTGGTTATCAAGTCTCCTATTCCATCTAACATTCCAGTCTAATTTTACCACAGAGACTTGTTAACATTACCCTATATCGGTTCCAGATGATACCTCTAACCATCGGTCCCATCCGATATTTCCATCATCAGTTCCAAACTAGCACAGTACTGCAATATATCATCTTCGGTCCCAAACCGAGCCAGTACTGCAATTTACCATCATCAGTCCCAAACTGATCCAGTACTGCAATTAATCAATATCGGTCTCAAACCAATCAAGTTCTTCAATTCATCGACATCGGTCTCAAACCGATCAAGTTCTTCAATTCATCAACATCAGTCTCAAACCGATCAAGTTCCTCAATTCATCAACATCGGTCTCAAACCAATCAAGTTCTTCAATTCATCAACATCGGTCTCAAACCAATCAAGTTCTTCAATTCATCAACATCGGTCTCAAACCGATCCACCTCTCAATCCAGCATCATCTATACCAATCCGATTCTGCCCATCTCTTGAGTAATATACATCCAGTTCCCGTTCATATTACTCCTCTTCAGCCTCACACTCCTGTACTAACCAAATCCTAACCTCAGGCGTGACAGTATGTACTGACCCTATGGATCCAGCCGAGAATCAGGCACAAGCTGCTGGGTTTACACCTGATGTTGTTGCTCACCTAGAACACCAAGAGGCAGCACAGGGTCAGGTGGTTCAATTCCTCTAAGAATTGACTAACCAGCTGGATAACATCCAATCCATTGTTAGAGGCTCAGGAGCTGCCGCTAAAACCATCCAGATTCCTCTGGTTTCTGTTTCCTCAACGGCACCTCGTCTGCACATTCCTACTCCTGCTAAATTTTATGGGAATCCCAAAAATTGCATGGGTTTCCAAAATCAATGTTAAATACAGTTTGAACGCCAACCCAGCAATTTTCCTGCAGACAGTATCCATGTGGCATACATCATCTCCCTATTATCTGGATCCACCTTAGATTGGGCTTCACCCTTATGGAAAAGATCAGATCCCATCCTAACATCTTACAAGGAATTCATCATGGCATTCTGCTGAATCTTCGACGAGCCTGGGAGAGTGTCATCTGCATCTTCAGACCTTCTACGTCAATGTCAGGGTTCAAATTCTGTATGCCATTATCTGGTGCAGTTTCAAATACTGGCATCAGAACTCTCTTGGAATGATGGAGCATTCTATGCAGGCTTATGGAGTGGCATATCCGACAAAATTTAAAGATGTTCTTGTTACTTGTGATCTCCCAGACAAGTTAGAGGACTTGATCTCAACGTGCAATGTGGACTTACGTTTTAAAAAATGAGCTGTTTGGAGAGGGAGATTCATTCAATCTAAGGGGGTCATTCAGACCCGCTCGCGAGCGCAGGACGCTCACAAGCTGTTCGATGTTCCCCCACTGCGCATGCGCATGACGGAGGGAGCTCGTCGTGCGCATGCGCGAGACACGGCGAGCGACGGGCTCTCCATCGCTCCGGGTCTCGCACCAAAGGGGGCGTGCTGTCGATGTTGATTGACAGCACGCCCCTTTTGGTGGGCGTGCTGGGGGCGTGCCTGCCAGATGAAGGTGTTCCCATGGGAACGCCTACCGTCTGAAGCCGGCCCCACTGACATCACTAGTGATGTCAGTGGGAGTGATTTTGGCTCTGATAGAGCCAAAATCACTCCTGGGCTTGCGGCAGCAAGACCCTACTGCAGGGTCTCCGTCGCAAGCCCGATGGTCAAGACCATCGCGACCATCATCATGGACGCCAGGAGGCCGCTCCATTTTCATGGAGGAGTGCTCTGGTCAGAGCGTTCGGCTCTGAATCAGGCCCTAAGTCTCAGGCGACAGTCTTGCCTCGGTCAGTTTCTCCTCCCAAAGAGGAAGAGATGCAAATCAACTGTTCTTCCCTATCACAGGAAGGACGCTGAACAGTACTGTGAAAAAGATTTAGGCAGGTGTGGAAAAAATGCTGCAAAGAAAGAATGCTTTCAAAAATAGAAGTGTAAATAGGGCTGGAGAGCGGTACAATAATGACACCACAATTCCAGCGCTATAGTTTACAAAATACTTATATCCAGCTGTTTAATGGGAACTGCATCTTGCAGAATTCATCAGGTGGAAAAACGGTTCAAAGGGTTATCCTTTTCTTGATATAATATGGAAGATGGTAATCCCATATAAAAAAGAAAAGTGCATATAGTGCAATACCATTTAATCATATATACACAAAAATTACATATAAAGGACAAATAAAAACAAATAGTATCACAAATAGTATCAATAATATTCAACTATTAGTGCAAATGCTGTCATGCAAATAGACAAGCAACGATGTTTGATATGAGCATAGCGAAAAATCCCCAAACGGCTGGAGGACAACAATTACCGGATCATGGAGTATGGCTGGCAAAAAGTATGGTCTTTCCTGTGCATGTAAGAATGCCGTAGTCCAGCATGAACGGCTGGGATAAAATAGCACCAGTGTCCTTTGGAGATCTGTACCTCGTCGTCCAGTGGGGTCCGTGAAGAAGCAAGTAACCAACGCATTTCAACCCGTAACTTAGGTCTTTTTCAAGGTCAAAGTCAGATTGATCCTGTATAGTATTCGGTCTTTTAAATACCCCGTCCAATCTAACTATACCGGACACAGCTGGTCTCTAGACATAGAAAAACTACAAGTCCCATGTCTCCCTGCCATGTCCGGCCAATCTCCTATCTCAAGAGCAGGCACATGACTCCTTTATTTCCACTTGGATTGTGTGTTTGAACGGCTCATTTTTCCTTCGCGTGACGTCACTTCCGGTAAGTCCCCATAGCAACCGGACGCGTCCACGGAGCCCAAATGGAAGCCCCGATATGTTCATTTCACAATGTTTACTATACTGGGCCAGCAAGTAGGGAGTAGTTAACATAAGTAAAGTGCTTTGTGCCTGACGATTTTTTCTCTATAATGAGTCAAAAACAGCAATATCACATATATAAACATAAATATATAAAAATATATAAATATAAACACCTAGTTTGTTATGGTTACAAACATCAAAGTGCACAGTGCAATGACAATATTCTTAAATAATCAGAAAAAGTAAAGAAAAAGGAAGGCGAAATGAAAAAGCATCAACCAATTACAAAAAACATTTAATTTCAAAATCGAGATTTAATCCTCCAGGTTTCAAAGTGCCCAATTCATAGATCTTTTTCATCTCTGCCCTAGCCAATTGTTTAGACAAATCCCTTTGTCTCCAATTTCCTTTGATCCACATTAGTCCTATGAATCTTTTTATAGCTAATGGCGAACAATTGTGACATTGTTTAAAGTGACTCGACAAGGCGTGTGTTTCTAGACCTTTCCTTATATTGCGCAGCTGTTCTCCTATTCGTGTCTTCAAAGGTCTAGAAGTCCGTCCGATATAATACAGACCGCATTCACATTCAATGGCATATATAACATTGCTGGTATTGCAAGTTACAAATTCTTTGATTGAGTGTGTTTTACCATTAATGTCTACTTGTGTAGCTTTGTTGAGCCATTGCCTTTTATATGTCGACAAGCTAGGCACATCCCACATCTATAGAAACCTTTGGACGTCACGGTCAACATGGTTCTCAATTTAGGTAACATACCATTAACCAATGTAGAACTCAAAGAAGTTGCCTTTCTATAAATACATTTGGGTTTTGTCGGTATTAAAGAACCGATAATTGGATCTTTTTGGAGAATATTCCAATGTTTTTTCAAGATTTTCTCAATATTTCTATATTGGCAGCTATACGTGGTAAAAAAAAAGCCCAATCTATTTGCCTATATTTGTCTGTTTGTACACTTTTTAATTTTTCTTCCAAGAGTTTCTCTCTGGGAACATCATCCACCTCCTTAATCACCTTTTCCAATAGTTCTGGTTTATAGCCACTAGCTAGAAATTTGGTTTGGAATTTCCCTGATTGTATAATTCTCATCTTTACTACAATTGTGTTTAAGACCTCTAAACTGACTTCCCAGGATGTTGCTCAACCAGTTCTGATGGTGGCAACTATCCATCTGAATGTAAGTTTGGGAGTCAGTGGGTTTGATAAAATTTGTAGTATTTAAAATTCCTCCTTCAATAAATAAAGTTATGTCTAAAAAATTCACTGTGCTTTCACTAGAAGTAAAGGTAAATTCAATATTCAAAAGGTTGTCATTCAAATATTTTAAAAAATCATTTAAAAGTTCCCCACCCCTTCTCCAAAAGAAAACATTGTCTATGTATCTTGACCAGGACACCAGGGTTATAAGGGTTATGGTTCCAATTTCTTTTTCTTTTTCCCATTGTCCCATAAAAATATTAGGATAACTTGGAACGAACCTGGTGCCCATTGCAGTACCGACTTTCTGAATATAAAAAGAGTCGTTAAAATTAAAATAATTGTTGGTCAAGGTAAAAAAGACTCCCTCTCTAATAAAATATTGCATGACAGCATTTGCACTAATAGTTGAATATTATTGATAGTATTTGTGATACTATTTGTTTTTATTTGTCCTTTATATGTCATTTTTGTCTATATGATTAAATGGTAATGCACTATATGCACTTTTCCTTTTTATATGGGATTACCATCTTCCATATTATATCAAGAAAAGGATAACCCTTTGAACCATTTTTCCACCTGATGAATTCTGCAAGATGCAGTTCCCATTAAACAGCTGGATATAAGTATTTAGTAAACTATAATGCTGGAATTGTGGTGTTCGTTTATTTGCATGTGGATCAGATTTTGAGGGTGAAGGGCACCTCTTTTGAATACCAACTGCACCAGCTGCTTTTCTTTGCGCATTTGGCCTTTTTTCCTTCAAATATCCCTTTTGGTACAATAATGAGTGTCTGCAGGCAACAGTGAAGCATGGTGGAGATTCCTTGCAAGTTTGGGGCAGCATTTCAGAAAATGGAGTTGGGGATTTGGTCAGGATTAATGGTGTCCTCAATGCTGAGAAATACAGGTAGGTACTTATCCATCATGCAATACCATCAGGGAGTTGTCCGATTGGCTCCAAATTTATACTGTAGCAGGCTAACGACCCCAAACATACAGTCAATGTCATTAAGAACTATCTTCAGCATAAAGGAGAACAAGGAGTCCTGGAAGTAATGATATGGCCTCCACAGAGCCATGATCTCAACATCATTGAGTCTGTCTGGGATTACATGAAGAGACAGAAGGTTTTGAGCAAGCCTACATCCACAGAAGAGCTGTGGTTTGTTCTCCAAGAAGTTTGGAACAACCTCCCTGCCAAGTTCCTTCAATCACTGTGTGCAAGTGTACCCTAGAAGAATTGAAGAATTTATGCTGTTTTGAAGGCAAAGGGTGGTCACACCAAATACTGATTTGCTTTAGATTTCTCTTCTGTTCACCTTGCATATTGCTAAAATAAACTATTAACACTTCTATTTTTGAAAGCATTCTTACTTTGCAGAATTTTTTCCACACCTGCCTAAGACTTTTGCACAGTACTGTACATATATTGCACACCCTGAATGCAAACAGTTATATATGTATGCATACATATATATGTAGATATATATATATACAGTATATCTCAAGATCTATTTAGCAGGAAAATCCAACTATATATTAAGCCCTAATCAGGCAGCTTATCTTGATGCAGTATACATGTCATTTGAATAGGTGGCGCACCAAAACAAATACTACATATCATAGAGTTGCTGCTCATGTTACTTGCAACCTTTCAGTCTTACTGTAGGTTAGGTAGCAACAGATATGGGATCTACAAAATAGTGCAGCTGGACTTCCATCGCACATTATTGCACTGAAAGTTGGTGTTCTGATCATGCTTATGAATTACAACAGTTTCTATATGTGCCTCCAACTTTTTAAGGGGCCAAAAGTAATGGGACAAACTAAACAATCCTAAAACTAACTTTCACTTTTTAATGCTTTGTTGCAAATCCTTTGCAGGTAATTACAGCCTGAAGTCTGGAATGCATAAACATCACCAGATGCTGGGTTTCATCCCTGGTGATGCTCTGCCAGGCCTCTACTGCAAATGTCTTCAGTTCCTGCTTGTTCTTGGGGCATTTTCCCTTCAGTTTTGTCTTCATCAAGTGAAATGCATGCTCAATCGGATTAAGGTCAGGGGATTGACTTGGTCATTGCATAACATTCCACTTTTTAGCCTTAAAAAACTCTTTGGTTGCTTTTGCAGTATGCTTCAGGTTCTGAAGCATTTGACTGAATATGAGCATATAATATTGCCCGAAACACTTCAGAATTCATTCTGCTGCTTTTGTCAGCAGTCACATCATTAATAAATATAAGGGAACCAGTTCCATTGGCAGCCATACATGCCCACGCCATGACACTACAACCACCATGCTTCACTGATGAGGTGGTATGTTTTGGATCATGAGCAGTTCCTTTCCTTCTCCATACTCTTCTCTTCCCATCACTCTGGTACAAGTTGATCTTTGTCTCATCTGTCCATAGGATGTTGTTCCAGAACTGTAATGGCTTTTTTAGATGTTGTTTGGCAAACTAAATCTGGTCTTCCTATTTTTGAGGCTCACCAATGGTTTACATCTTATGGTGAACCCTCTATATTCACTCTTGTGAAGTATTCTCTTGATTGTTGACTTTGACACATATACACCTACCTCCTGGAGAGTGTTCTTGATTTGGCCAACTGTTGTGAAGGGTTTTTCTTCACCAGGGAAATAATTCTTCTGTCATCCACCGCAGTTGTTTTCCGTGGTCTTCTGGGTCTTTTGGTGTTGCTGAGCTCTCTGGTGCATTCTTTCTTTTTAAGAATGTTCCAAACAGTTGATTTGGCCACACCTAATGTTTTTGCTATCTCTCTGATGGGTTTGTTTTGATTTCTCAGCCTAATGATAGCTTGCTTCACTGATAGTGACAGCTCTTTGGATCTCATAATGAGAGTCGACAGCAACTGATTCCAAATGCAAATGTCACACCTAGAGTCAACTCCAGACCTTTTACCTGCTTAATTGATAATGAAATAATGAGGGAATAGCCCACACCTGTCCATGAAATTGCTTTTGAGTTGATAGTCCCATAACTTTTGGCCCCTTAAAAAGTGGGAGGCACATGTAGAAACTGTTGTAATTCCTACACCGTTCACCTGATTTGGATGTAATTACCCTCAAATTAAATCTGAAAGTCTGCAGTTAAAGCACATCTTGTTTGTTTCATTTCAAAGCCATTGTGGTGGTGAATAGAGGCCAAAATATGAAAATTCTGACAATGTCCCAATATTTATGGACCTGACTATATATATATATATATATATATATATATATGTATGCATATATATTATATATACAAATCCAATGATCGGCACTCCCAAATACAGTCGATAAGTTGCCCGGGTACCAGTCCAATAGAACAGATACACAGAGCAGGAAACAGACGGCACTCCTGGGACTGTAACTTAAATAATGATCAAGCAGCCAAAAATATTCCAACATTTCGGGTCCTTTATTGACCCTTTTTCAAGGAACAAATGAGAATACAAAAAAGTTCTTAACCATGCTAGGTGACCTGTACAGGTAAGAACTTTTTTGTATTCTCATTTGTTCCTTGAAAAAGAACAGGGTCAATAAAGGACCCAAAATGTCAGAATATATACGTTTGGCTGCTTGATCGTCATTTTAGTTACAGTCCCAGGAGTATATATATATATATATATATATATATATACATATATACAGTATGTGTATGTGTATGTATATATATATATATATATATATATATATGCTGTCAAGTGGTTCACAGTGTAAAAAGAAGCAGAGAGGTCAAGGAGAATGGGCATAGAGTACTGGCCCATTGATTTGGCAGCAAGGAGGTGAGGGCAGTTCCGGTAGAGTGGAGAGGACAGAAGTCACGCTGAAATGGGTCAAGCAGGTAGTGAGAGGAAAGAAAGGCCAGAAGGCTGATGTAAACAATATGCTTAAGGAGTTTGAAGGCAAACGGGAGTAGGAGAGAGTGTTAGGATCGACGGTAGTTTTTTTAAGAATGAGGGAGGCAAGTGCATGCTTGAATGCAGAGGGGACAGTGCCTGATGAGAGAGAGAGATTGAGAAGGTGGGCAAGATGGGAACAAGCAGAAGGAAAGTGGTATCGGAGGAGGCAAGAAGGGATAGGGTCAAGGGGGTGGTGGAGGGCAATGACTTCCTCTCATAATACAAGGGAGAATGGTGTCAGAGTTGTTAAGATGTATGGGGAGGGGTGGTCTGGGAAAGGAAGGGGTGGAGTGCTGAGGGTCTGGTGGGATGCGATGTCCTGACATATAGTGTCAATTTTAAATGTAATGTAGGTGGCAAAGTCAAGGGCAGAGAATGAGAAGAGGAGGCAGGGAGAGGATTGAAAGAGGTGAAGAGATGCCAGGGGTTTGAGGACTGGGAGGAGATGAAGTTCTTGAAATACAACTGTTTAGGGAGGGAAAGGGCAGCACTGTAGGATGAGAGCATAAATGTGAAATGAAGGAAGTCTGCTTCAGAACTCGATTCCCTTCACTGTTGCTCAGGGGTTCGTGAATACTTTTGCAGGTTTCTGGTGCATTTGGAATGCCATGGTTGAGATGAGGTTCTGCGAGGGTCGGTAGTGATTTCAGGAACAACAGAGTTAAGAGCAGAAGAAAGGGAGGCATTGTATAGGGAAGTGGCTTGTTTGGGGCAGGGGAGAGAGAGATTAGGAGAGAGAAGTGAGTAGAGCAGGGAGGATAATGAAACAATGTCAGTAGCCTCAATGTTACACTTAGTGATGTGAGCCTTAGGAGGCAGAGCTGGAGAAGGAGAAAGGGACGTGTTAAAAGAGATGAGATGATGGTCAGAAAGGGGGATTGGGGAGATGGTGTGATCAGAATTATAACAAAGGTAAGTAAAAACCAGATCAAGTGAGTGTCCACTCAAATGGGAGGATGAGGAGTTATATTGATGATGTGAGGGTAAGGAGTTTAGAGGCAGCGGATTCTGTGGGGACATCGATAGTGATATTGTAGACACCTAAGATGAGGTTGGGAGGGTCTGAGGAGAGGATGTGGGGTAGCCAGGTAGCAAAGTTGTCAAGGAATTTGGAGGTAGGGCCAGGGTGACAATAAATGACAGCTACTCTAAGGTAAATAGGTTGGAAAAGGCAAACAGCATGAAGCTCGAATGTAGAGAATGATAGGGACAGTTCAGAGGAGTAATTGGAGGATAGAATGACCCCAACACCACCGCCATGGTGACCTCTGTGCTGGGGTTTGTGAGAGAAAGTGAGGCACCTTAGAGGAGAAAGCTGTGGGAGAAGTGATGTCAGAGGGGGAAAGCCAGGTTTTGGTGATGGAGAGGAGATTGACGGAGTTGGAGATGAAAAGGTCATGGGTGAGGACCAGTTTGTAAGAGACAGATCTGGCATTCTAGAGGGAACAGGAGAGGGGGACCGAATTTGCGGGAAAGATCAGGATGAGATAATCAAAGTTGCTGTAGTGTGGAGGTGAGACTAATTTGGAGGAAAGTGATGGAGAGAGTGTAGAGGTGGTGCAGGCTCCTGGACTAGAATGGGAAATTGCAAGTGGTGGCAGGGAGGGAGTTTGGTGTGATGTAGATGAGGGGAGGAGTCAGGGAGAGAAGGTAGGGAGCAGGTCTTAATGAAGAGGTAACAGGACCATAGTGTATCTATCAATCTAGTAATCTCAGCATCCTGTATATTAGGGTTGCTATAATATCCCTTTACTCAGGTAAAGACATGGATTGCACAGGTTCTTTGTCTGCATTTCCTCTGGTTTTAATCAGCCACAGAACCTGTGTAATTCATGTATGTCCCTGATTAAAGGGATACCATAGCAACTCTAATATAAAATGAGATTAGTTGCAGGTTAGCCAGTGTACACCATATATGAAGAGCCTTTGCTACAATATACAGGTATTATTTTCTTGCACAACCAACTTTCTTTCTACTGGTTCCTACTGAGCAGCTGTTTTCGATTGATAAAATAAAATGTACATTCCATGTGGGTGGCAGTGGGTGGAATGAATTATTAACGTGAGCATATCATACATAAACAGTTTGTTCCCATACAGATCACATTTTGTATCAGTGAATAAATTACTGGGCTATTCTTTTAAGTGAAAACAAATTGCAGTCATTTTTCTGATAACTAGATACATCAAGTATACAAAACATACAGAAAATCACTACCATATAATTTGTCTTATTTGCTACTGGGACATTAATCATTATAAGTCTATAGGAACAGTTTTGAGAATTAAGTTTATGTCTATACATAGTTAACATATACAACTTTACCCTCAGCGAATAGGAGGATACTGTGCAACTTTGTGATCTAATAGATTTTTGCATTTTTGCTGTGTGCTGACTAAATAATAACTGAAGTTATAGGAGCTAGAAATTAGTGCTTTGAGTCTTGTATTTACTTGTCCAAACATTTATTTTTCAAATTTAATGATTACTTTTAATAGACTGATCCCATTAGAGTAGACTTTAGGGACAAAACCAAAGTATTTTCAAGTTTAAATAAATTAACGATTTGTTTACTTTAACTGGAGCTCAGAAACAGCACGATTTCTATGAACGATAACGTTCAACGATATATCGTTCACATCGGTCATTTTTATGCAGTGAACGACCAACAGTGTGCGTTCCCGCATGAACGATAACGATATCTATGATCGTCCGTATATGCAGGCCAACTTGCACAATATTGTCAATTTTTACCTGTTCAGAGATGTGGCAGGATGACTTCACTGAAAGATATCTTTCAAGTCGTCGGTGGTACAGATCATACCTTGTGTATGCAGCTTTAGGTAAAATAGATGAGGCTCTCTTTCACATGGAAGAAAAAATTGCTGATCCATCATTATCATTAGAAACCAAGTCACTTGCTTTACATTTGGAATACTTCAGTTTTATTCTGACTCTTATCATATGGCATGATCTTCTCTTCCAAGTGAACATTGTAAGCAGATCCATGCAGTCTGGGTCTATTGATCTTCCCCTTTGCAAAAATCTACTTCATGTCTGCATTAACTTTGTAAAAAGAGTATCAAGGTTCTGGCTACATATCTGCCATGATTACTACTAAAGAAATAGCCACAGTTTTAGGGATTGAGACAAGTATAAAGATCCATCGAAGGTAGAGAACAAAGAAAAGAATGTTTGAGTATGAGGACCATGATGAGACTTCTCAAGATGAAGAAGAATATTTCAAGTTAACAATATTTTACCCACTAAATGACAACATGACTACTTCACTTAAAAGGTACTTTGTTCAACTGTCTAAACACAACAAAACTTGGAACTTTCTCTACAACATCAAAATGTTACCGGAAAAAGAAGACCTGCTTAAACTGTACAAGCACTTGGAGATTGTGCTGAGCAATAATAACGAATCTGCACAAGAATCAGATATTGATGGCTTTCAGTTGTCCGAAGAACTAAGATATATTCAGCTTACTAGTATGGAAAATTCCGTCATACCCCTTGAAGTCCTACAGCACATTTATCAAACAGAGACACAAGGATTATTTCCAAATGTATTGGTCACACTAAGAATGTACTTACCATTCCAGTTATAGTTGCTAGTGGTGAAAGAAGCTTAGTAAACTGAAACTGATAAAGACATATTTACGATTCACAATGTCTAAGGAAAGTTTAGCAGCTTTTGCTATATTGTCAATTGAGAATGTGGTAGAAAAAATAGATCACACCGCGATAGTACATACTTTTGGACCTGCAAAGTAAAGTGGCTTTTATATAGGAAAACCTTAAAAAATTCCTTTCCTTTAAAGGATTGCCATTTAAGCATTGTTATTTTTATATTGTTTAAAACGTGAGCTATAGGGGCAGATTCAATTAGCCGCGGGATTTACCCTGCAGCTAATTGCCGCGCTGGACCTATTCAATTAGTGGGGAATCCTTGCGCCGGAGTCCCCGAGACCTCGCGTGTGCGTCCCCGCTGTCGGACTTTAGCTCGCACCTCATGTAGGTGCGAGGTAAAATCCGTGTCAAAACGACCAAATCGATCTTGCGCAAGTCCCGATTTTATGGCGCGGGAAAAAGGCTATTTAATTGAATAGATTTTCCCCGCGCCGTGGGAATTTAGACTGGTTATTAGTCGCAGGGTAAATCCAGCGGCTAATTGAATCTGTCCCTAGAGTTTCAAAATGTGAGCTAGAGAGTATATAAAAAGTGAAATTTATAAAAGATTATCAATGTTTGTCCTGGTTGTTTGCATGAAGTTATTCTTGTTGTGCACTGAGTAACAAAGCAGTGAGGAGGTATTACAGTCAAGTCATTCATTTTTCTCCCAACATTATGGGCATATTACAGCGGGTAAAATAAGTATTGAACATATCAACATTTTGCTCAGTAAATATATTTGTAACGGGCTATTGTAATTAAATTTTCATCAAATGTCAGCAACAACCGATGCAATCCACACATGCAAAGGAATCAAACCATAGATGTCAATAAATTAAGTTATGTGTAATAATGTGAAATGACTCAGGGAAAAAGTATTGAACACATGATGAAAGGGAGGTGCAAAAAGGCATGGAAAGCCAAGACACCAGCTAAAGTCTATAAGTAATTAGAAAGCAATCCTGCCCCTTGTCAGTTCAAATTAATATAAGCTGGTTCAGTCCCAACTGATGGCCTATAAAAAGGTGTCTCATTACCAAGGTGTCACACAAGAAGCATCTCATGATGGGTAAAAGCAAAGAGCTCTCTCAAGACCTTCGCAACCTTATTGTTGGAAAACATACTGATGGCATTTCTAAACTTCTGAATGTTCCTGTTGGGGCCATAATCCAGAAGTGTAAAGAATATTATTTTGCCATAAACCGGCGAATCAGGTGCTCCTCGCAAGATTTCTGACAGAGGAGTGAAAAGAATTATCAGAAAAGTTGTCCAAGAGCCAAGAACCACTTGTGGAGAGCTTCAGAAAGACCTGGAATTAGCAGGTACAATTGTTTCAAAGAAAATAATAAGTATGCACTCAACCGCCATGGCCTGTATGCACGCTCACCACGCAAGACTCCATTGCTAAAGAAAAAGCATGTTGAAGCTTGTTTAAAGTTTGCTGCACAACATTTGGACAAGCCTGTGAAATACTGGAAAAATATAGTCTGGTCAGATGAGACCAAAATGTAACTCTTTGAATGCCGTAATACACACCATGTTTGGAGGAGAAATGGCACTGCACATCACCCCAAAAACACCATACCAACAGTGAAGTTTGAATGTGGGAACATCATGGTGTGGGGCTGTTTTTCAGCATATGGTACTGGCATACTTCATATGATTGAAGGAAGGACGAATGGAAAAATGTACCGAGACAATCTTGATAAAAATCTGCTGCCATCGACCAGGATGCTGAAGATGAAACGAGGGTGGAAATTTCAGCAAGACAACAATCCCAAACACACAGCCAAGGACACTCTCAATTGGTTTCAGAGAAAGAAAATAAAACTGCTAGAATGGCCCAGCTAATCACCTGACTTGAATCCAATTTAAAATCTATGAAAAGAACTAAAAATCAGATTTCATAGAAAAGACCCATGGAACCTTCAAGATTTGAAGACTATTTTTGTGAAGAATGGCACCTGTAGTTCCACGGTAAAAAATAATATTTTAACATTTTTGACATTACTATTACCCCCTACCCACAGCCCAGGGGTGCGGGGTAGAGCCCCAGGCTTCAGACTAAGCCTGGGATGCTCGGGAGAGGGGAGACCCCTTTATGGGGGGTCTCCACCGCCCCTAAGATCCCCAGCTTGGGCTGACTGGCTTGGGGTGAGAATGCTTTGGCTGGGGTGACCCGGTGATAGGGTCCCCTGGCTGTGGCATTACACCCCGGCCAGATTTGAGTCTGATGCTGGTTTTAAATATTGGGGACCCCTACGCAATTTTTCCCCCCTAATTTTAAAACCAGGACAGGCTCAGCAGCCCAGTGCTGGTTCCTAAAATACGGGGTAACCCTACTCGTTTTATACCCAGTATTTTTAGGAACCAGAACTGGTGAGTATCCCGCGGCTGGTTGTGCTTTTTGGGGGAGACCACACGTCATTTTTTTTTAAACATTTCACACTTTTTTGACTATTTACAGGCAGATACATACATGAATCACACTGAACAAACTGTGTATGTTTCTGCTGAACTCGCAGCTCACAGGCAGGTGAATTGATTTAACGAATTTGGACACGAGTTTTGTCCGTTCTCATGAAAGTTTTGCAACTCTCATCTTGGTAAATTCCCGATTCCTATCTTCACTAGTGTAAAAGTTACTATAGTTTGGCCGATGGTGAATTGAAGAGAGTTTACTAACTCTCCAGACTTTTCCTGTAGCAATGGAGATTTCTCTCCAGAGTTTGACAATAAATTTGCGAGTGGGAAAAAATGGCCAAACTCTTCATAAATTGCTAACTCGACCAAACTTGATTGTTAGTAAATTTACCCCTGGCAATTATCTTCTAGAAGGTGCTAGATAAATGATAAGTAGAATCTGATTGGTTGCTATAGGCAACAACTCCACTTATAAAAACTCGCAATTTAGTAAATATACCCGTACTCTAACAAATGATTAACTATCAACCCTTAATGCTGCAGTAATTATTTAAACTGCTAAACAAAGTAATAATATTAACGATGTCTTTATCGTTCAATCGTTCAAAAATTTGTTCAGTGTAAAACGATAAACAATGAACGATTATCGTTCATGCCGTTCACGTTTGTCGATTGTAGTTTGTAGTTCAGTCAGACTGGCCAACTGAACGATTTTCAATAGAAGTTGCAACATTTTTCATTCAACACACAGAAAATCATTTATTGAGTAAAGTAAAACCAAATACTTTGTAAAACGATTTTCGTTCACTTTTTCAAGGGAAGGAGTCACTTGCTCCGCCATAGCATAAATGCTGTGGGTGGAACCATGAGGAAGCACATCAGGTGATTGCTGTAGAGGCTGCGGCAATCACCTTATGTGCTTCCCTGTGGCTCAGCCCATGGTGTCGACGCCACGAGGGAGCACGCATCAGAGGTCACTTCTAGTGGACATGGCAGTACTGCAGCTAGGTGAGCTACCAAAATTAAGTCCGTGAGCTACCGGTAGCTAGCGAGCTACAGGTTGGAGACCACTGGGTTAGGCACTAAGGGGGGAGAGTTAGGTTTAGGGTGCGGGGAGGGGGGGTAGGTTCAGGCACTAGGGGGGGAGGTTAGTGTTAGACAACAGGAAGGGAGGGTTAGGGTAGGGAGAGGGGGAGGGTTAGCATACCAACCAACAAGTGTCGGTATGTTAACCCTGTCCGAATTTTGAGCACCGGGATCCTGACTGCTGGCAACCCATACCCAATCCTTTTTTTATATACCAAACCATTTGTACCAGCTGGTGTGTCATATTCTTTTCATATTCTTTAAAGTAATAAATGTATTCTGCCTACATTTATTATAAAACATGGTTTTAAATTAATTCAGTCGGTAGTATAGAATGTTGCAATTCAGTTCTCGTCATAAAACTTCCCCCCGCCCAGTGCCAGATTAACGTCCACATGGTCCTGAAGCCTAAACGCCATACTGTCTAAAGGAACATTGCACACACACCTCAACTACAACTACAAGGTGAGCTGGCGAAGGTGGACCGTGCAAATATCTTTGCACCAAATTCCCTAACCTATACGATGCTAAAATGAAGGAAGGCATTTTTACAGGCCCTGATATTAGAAAGTTAATAAAAGATGAACATTTCGGGCATGTAATGAATATTGTGGAACTTTCGGTGTGGACTTCGTTCACACAAGTGATTTCAAAATTTTTAGGCAATGTCAAGGATCCAAACTACAAAGAAATTGTCAGGGAAATGATTAATAGTTACAGAAACCTTGGCTGCAATATGAGTTTAAAGGTAAATTTTTTGAATTCCCATATTGAGCATTTCCTGAATAATCTCGGAGACTACAGTGAAGAACAGGGTGAACGGTTCCACCAAGATGTTAAAGATGTAGAAAGAAGATTCCAGGGTCGTTGGGACATCAGCATGATGGCTGACTACTGCTGGATGATACACAGAGATGACACAGAAATAGCTTCTAAGCGAAAAAACAAAGTTTGAAGACAAAAAAACAAGATATTAACGATTTTTTCAATAATTATGGTTTTGTTTCTATTATTGTTTGATTTAATTGTTATTTTATTATGTAATTAAGACAAAAACACAGTGATCACACACTTCTTCGTATTTCACAATAAATATGTCAAAAACAATTAAACTTTCTTAAAAATGTATGTAACCCTCTTATAGGTAAATGTGATGTGGTAATTTTTTTAATATGCTATTTCTTGCTGTACACAGGAGTATAATTAAGAATATAAAAGTATTATTAAAAAAGCTTTCAATACCTTAAATTTCACAGACCTGTGTTACTTATGGTCAATGTAATGTAAATATGTGGACAAACAGAAGAACAAACCTGCCCACCACCACATAACTGAGCATAAGGATGTCAGGTCAGCACAATTTACTTCACTTTACTAATTTTTTTATGAATTTCTCAATAACAAACTTTTGGCTTAGAGGTGGCAAGTAAACAATGCTGATAATCTAGGATGCCGTGATTCAAAAAAGTTTGGGAACCACTAATATACACAGTAAAAAAATGACACCTATTTTTCTAACTATCAGTAAAGCTACTGATAGCTGTACAACAGGTGTAGAATATTAGAACTAAGAAATGACCCTGCCAATACGGCTCTATGGGGCTTATTCATCAACACTAAAATAACGTTTTAATGGCTATGTTCCTTAATTAACGTTATTTTACAGTAGTATTCACTGATATCTCCTGGTTAAGTCCCCCTGCGTTAATTTCCACACTCTCCATACATTAGTACATTAGTATGGGGATATGGAAATTATGCTATTCATCAAATTCCGAAAATTATGTATTTTCGGAAATTGATGGCGTTGCAATCCGCCACTGTGAGGTGGCGAATAGCAGGTGACACTTACCTGTGTCAGCGTGTGCAGGTCCCCCGGGGTCTTCCTCCGGCGCTTTGGTCCCTCCTCTGGCTCCGGTGTCTGCTCTGACACTGTGTTCTCCCAGCAAAACACAAAGTTTAGAAAAAAAAAAGTTTTTTCCTAAACTGCACTGTGGTCTGCTGGGAGAACACGTGTCAGAGCAGACACCGGAGCCGGAGGCGCTGCAGCGGGCAGGTAAGTGCGGGACAGGGGGGAAGTATGCGGGGGGGGGAGGGGACACACACAAAATTACCTCAGCTTTAGGCAGTGCTGCGCATGTGCTGGTTTTATGAATGTAACAGCGCATGCGCAGCACTGTTTCCAGCTGCGGTAAGGTAGTATAGAGAGGGAAAACTATCTTTTTCCTGAAAAACTGTCATCGCAAAAATGACAGCTTTTCGAAATAGATAGTTATAGGGAGGAGGAATGATGAATTCCTCCGGTAATTAGGTAGAGCTCCATGCAAGTTCTAAACCTAATTACCTCAATCGAATTTTAAGTTATGATGAATAGGCCCCTAAATGTTTAAGCTAATTTACAACAACATTACTCATTGTATAATCATTTCCGTAATCTTAAACACAAAGATGTTGGATAGCCATCATTCTGCCATCAGGGCTGCCAACAGCGCATACAAGGGGTACAGCAGTAAGGGGCCCTGACTGTCTAAGGGGCCCACCACAATCAGACTTTATTTTGCTAATTGCATAGCAAGTGATGCACTCTGGCACCAGAAGTAGAAGAGCCTTATTGCTGAATATTCTGGGGGTCCAGAGGCCTTCTGCAGCCCCAATGCCTACCTGTTTATTGCAGGCTCTGAGAGTTCTGTAATCAGGTTGCTTGGCAACTCAGGGGGAGGGGGCATTGCCAAGCCCCCTCTGCAGTCTGGCCCCCTGGAAGCATGGAGCAGCACATTACTGGCAGGTGAGTAGTGATAGTATACACACACTGGACTAGCACTACAGCTCACTCATAAGATAGTGGCAGGGCCGGATTAATAATGGGGCTGATGGAGCTACAGCTCCAGGACCATCATCACAATAGGCCTACACAGAAAGGTCTGTGCTGTGAGCGCTAAACAGGATTTCCCCCCCCCTTCTACAGCCTGCCAGAGGCTGTCTGAGGCCCCGGCCCCCAGCCACACACCCCCTCCCCCATTCCCCCACCCGCGGCACCGGTGGCTCAAAAGCCGAAAGCAAAAACATGATGGCGGCACATAGAAGGTTTTAGTTGCCCTCCAAGCGCCACTAACTCACAGTGACTCGGCGGTGGTGCCGCCACCTCTGCACCATGTGATGCACTGCGTGTGACATCACATAGATGCCACCCGCCACCACCGCACCAAAAGCCTGAAGCAGCCCGACACCGGCTATGTTCAGCAGGCACAGCAGCTCCGCGTGAATGTGGCCTGGCAGCAGTATAGTCCTGAGGTAAGCAGCATGTCTGTCCTGCTGGCCAGGCTGCCTGGCTGCTGCTGTGCATAGTAGTATACATTTTATACATAATGCAGGGCGAGCATAGTTAGTTATAAAGTTTATTAATTATGTATAAATACATATTTCAGTATACTCTAAATATTTAAAATATATACACATATTTATACTTTATATATGTGCATACGCTGTGTGTATATATATATATATTATATATATGTGTGTGTGTGTGTGTGTATATATATATATATATTAGGGGTGAGCGGGTTCGGATTTCTGAAATCCGAACCCCCCCGAGCCCCCACGATCCGAGTCCGATCCGAGTCAGGCTCGACTTTTCCCGCCTGACTCGGATCTGAAATCGAGGCAAAACGTCATCATCCCGCCTATAAGGTGCCCGCGTCGGCGCCATTTTCTCACTCGGCTGTGGACAGTGAAGAGGGAGGGTGGGAGTTAGGGCTGGCTGGGCTGTGTACTGTAGTGTAGTGTAGTGCTGCTGTTGTCCACTACTTCAAAGTCCATAGGGGCTGGCTGTGTTGTGCTGCTGTTGTTAATAGGGGCTGTGTCCACTACTTCAAAGTCCATAGGGGCTGGCTGGACTGTGCTGTGCAGTCAGTTCTCCATAGGGGCTGTGTCCACTCCAAAGTCCTGTGCAGTGTCCCAGTCCTAAAGGGGTGCTGTAGTGTTGTCCAGGGGGTGCTCTGTCCATCAGGGGTGCTCCCCACAAGTGCTAAAAAAATATATATTTTCTGTGTTTGTGAATTGTGTGCGCAGTAGCCGCACGTGCATCAACAAAGTAGTGCCAAGCGTGCGCCTGTGTCATAAGTAAAGGGCCGGCTGGCTTGACCGTTAAAGGGTGCTGTAACCCCCAAAGTACACTCCAGTCTAAACCAAAAAAAAAATTATTTTCTGTGTTTGTGAATTGTGTGCGCAGTAGCCGCACGTGCATCAACAAAGTAGTGCCAAGCGTGCGCCTGTGTCATAAGTAAAGGGCCGGCTGGCTTGACCGTTAAAGGGTGCTGTAACCCCCAAAGTACACTCCAGTCCAAACCAAAAAAAAAATATTTTCTGTGTTTGTGAATTGTGTGCGCAGTAGCCGCACGTGCATCAACAAAGTAGTACCAAGCGTGCGCCTGTGTCATAAGTAAAGGGCCGGCTGGCTTGACCATTAAAGGGTGCTGTAACCCCCAAAGTACACTCCAGTCCAAACCAAAAAAAAAATATTTTCTGTGTTTGTGAATTGTGTGCGCAGTAGCCACACGTGCATCAACAAAATAGTGCCAAGCGTGCGCCTGTGTCATAAGTAAAGGGCCGGCTGGCTTGACCATTAAAGGGTGCTGTAACCCCCAAAGTACACTCCAGTCCAAACCAAAAAAAAAATAATTTTCTGTGTTTGTGAATTGTGTGCGCAGTAGCCGCACGTGCATCAACAAAGTAGTGCCAAGCGTGCGCCTGTGTCATAAGTAAAGGGCCAGCTGGCTTGACCGTTAAAGGGTGCTGTAACCCCCAAAGTACACTCCAGTCCAAACCAGAAACAAAATTATTTTCTGTGTTTGTGACTTGTGTGCACTGTGGCTGCACGTGCATCAACAAAAGAGCAGCGCCAAGCGTGTGCCTGTGTCCCATAAGTAAAGAGCCGGCTGGCTCATTTCTTAAAGGGTGGTGTAACCCACAAAGTGCACTACTCTCCAGCAAAAATAAAAAAATATTTTCTGTGTTTGTGTGCGCTTTAGCCACATGTATATATCAATATAACATAAATGGAGGACCAAACTTTCTCCGATAAAAATAAAATAGGGAAAGATCAAGAACCACTTCCTCCTAGTGCTGTTGCTGCTGCTGGGAGTTGTTCATCATCCCAGAGAGGAAGTAGGAACATCACTACTTTTACTAAACAATTGACCCTCCAACAGTCCCTAGCGATGAGGATGAAGTACGACAGCAGTCATCCTGAAGCAAAACATATAACTGAGGCCTTGACTGCTATGTTGGTGTTCGATGTGCGTCCGGTATCCGCCATTAGTGCAGTGGGATTTAGACAATTGATGGAGGTAGTGTGTCCCCGGTTCCAAATCCCATCTAGATTCCACCTGCATCCTCAAAGCAGCAGCGACAAGCTTGCGTCTGTCTGTTAAAGGGTGGTGACACCCTCAAAGTGTGCTACACAAACAATAAAAATATTGTTCTTTTTTTTCTGTCTTTGTGAAATGTGTGGGCTGTAGCCGCACCTGCATCCTTAAAGCAGCAGCGACAAGCGTGCGTCTGTCTGTTAAAGGGTGGTGACACCCTCAAAGTGTGCTACACAAACAATAAAAATATTCTTCTTTTTTTTTCTGTCTTTGTGAATTGTGTGGGCTGTAGCCGCACTTGCATCCTCAAAGCAGCAGCGACAAGCGTGCGTCTGTCTGTTAAAGGGTGGTGTAACCCTCAAAGTGCGCTCCACAAACAATAAAAATATTCTTCTTTTTTTTTCTGTCTTTGTGAAATGTGTGGGCTGTTGCCACACCTGCATCCTTAAAGCAGCAGCGACAAGCGTGCGTCTGTCTGTTAAAGGGTGGTGTAACCCTCAAAGTGCGCTACACAAACAATAAAAATATTGTTCTTTTTTTTTCTGTCTTTGTGAAATGTGTGGGCTGTAGCCACGCCTGCATCCTCAAAGCAGCAGCGACAAGCGTGCGTCTGTCTGTTAAAGGGTGGTGACACCCTCAAAGTGTGCTACACAAACAATAAAAATATTCTTTTTTTTTCTGTCTTTGTGAATTGTGTGGGCTGTAGCCGCACTTGCATCCTCAAAGCAGCTGCGACAAGCGTGCGTCTGTCTGTTAAAGGGTGGTGACACCCTCAAAGTGTGCTACACAAACAATAAAAATATTCTTCTTTTTTCTGTCTTTGTGAATTGTGTGGGCTGTAGCCGCACTTGCATCCTCAAAGCAGCAGCGACAAGCGTGCGTCTGTCTGTTAAAGGGTGGTGACACCCTCAAAGTGTGCTACACAAACAATAAAAATATTCTTCTTCTTTTTTCTGTCTTTGTGAATTGTGTGGGCTGTAGCCGCACTTGCATCCTCAAAGCAGCAGCGACAAGCGTGCGTCTGTCTGTTAAAGGGTGGTGTCACCCTCAAAGTGTGCTACACAAACAATAAAAATATTCTTCTTTTTTCTGTCTTTGTGAATTGTGTGGGCTGTAGCCGCACCTGCATCCTCAAAGCAGCAGCGACAAGCGTGCGTCTGTCTGTTAAAGGGTGGTGTAACCCTCAAAGTGCGGTCCACAAACAATAAATATATTCTTTTTTTTTCTGTCTTTGTGAATTGTGTGGGCTGTAGCCGCACTTGCATCCTCAAAGCAGCAGCGACAAGCGTGCGTCTGTCTGTTAAAGGATTACATCGGTGACAGCATCCAAGTAGGCATGTCAGACAGTCCGTACCTGTACTGGCAGGAAAAAGAAGCAATTTGTAGGTCCCTGTACAAACTGGCTCTATTTTACCTGAGTTGCCTCCCCTCCAGTGTGTACTCCGAAAGAGTGTTTAGTGCAGCCGGGAACCTTGTCAGCAAAAGGCGTAGGAGGTTGCTTCCACAAAATGTGGAGAAGATGATGTTCATAAAATTAATTATCAACTCTTCCAGGGAGACCAGCCTCCAGAACGTACAGAGGGACCTGTGGTTGTGGATTCCAGCGGGGACGAATTAATACTCTGTGAGGATGAGGATGTACACAACACTGAAGAGGGTGAGGAATCGGTGGATGAGGAGGATGAGGACGAGATCTTGCCTCTGTAGAGCCAGTTTGTGCAGGGACAGATTAATTGCCAGCTTGTTTTGTGGGGGCCCAAACGAACCAATCATTTCAGCCACAGTCGTGTGGCAGACCCTGGCGCTGAAATGTTTGGTTTGTTAAAGTGTGCATGTCCTGTTTATACAACATAAGGGTGGGTGGGAGGGCCCAAGGACAATTCCATCTTGCACCTCTTTTTTTTTCTTTGCATTATGTATAGTTTGGAGCCTAGTTTTTCAAACTGCCATCCTGTCTGCCACTGCAGTGTCACTCCTAGATGGACCACGTGTTTGTGCCGCCCACTCGTATCTCTTAGCATAGTCATCCAGCTACCTCGGTGCAACCTTTTGGACATAAAAACACTATTGTGAGGTGTGAGGTGTTCAGAATAGACTGGAAATGAGTGGAAATTAAGGTTATTGAGGTTAATAATAGCATAGGAGCAGAAAAACCTACAAATTCTGTGATTTTAGCTGTTTTTATGCTTTTTTTCAAAAAAATACAGATCCAAAACACAAAACCCAGAACCCAAAACACGGAAGGGTGGTTTTGGCAAAACCAATCCAGATCCAAAACACGAAGAAAGATCCAGATCCAAAACCAAAACACAAAACACGAAAAGTGGCCGGTGCACACCCCTAATATATATATATATATATATATATATATACACACACAAGGAGACCCCTGTAACCCAGGGACCAGGCGGCACTCAGCGGGCTTCCAAAAAAGCAAATAAAATTTAATCCATAGATCGACGTTTCAAGACCTGCGCGGTATTTTCATCAGGATATACATTACTAATGTATATCCTGATGAAAAGACCGCGCAGGTCTTGAAACGTCGATCTATGGATTAAATTTTGTTTGCTTTTTTGGAAGCCCACTGAGTGCCGCCTGGTCCCTGGGTTACAGGGGTCTCCTTGTGTATATTTAATTTATGGATGGCACCCCGGTATTCAACATGACAATGCGAGTGCCCCTCTGCATGCATATATATATATATATATATATATATACATACATATACATACATACACACACACACACATATGTATACTATATATAAACTGTATTTAAATACTGTGCATATATATCTATACATAAATACACGCTGTGTATGTATATATATATATATATATATATATAATGTATGTATTTTTATGTATATCTATATACATATATAAAATACAAGAAAAGCTGGCACTCCACAATATTGAAACCATCAATGGTTAAAATAGCCAAACATATACACAAGTAACAGCGGCACTCACAGGACTGTTGTAAAGAAGACTCACGACTCAGATAGGTCAAAGTTCAACGTTTCAGTCTGGCGACTTTTATCAAGAACAACCTTTTAAAAATGTATGTGTTCATAAATATATATAATATATGTGTTTATATTATAAATAGAGAGAGCACGTTTGATTTTTGCATGTGTGAAACTATGGCAAAAGCAAAGTGCAATATTTGAATGCGATAGGAAGTGGCAGGTTCAAGATTAACATTTTGTCAGGTTACATAAAAACATAGGGCCTGATTCATTATCGATCGCAATAGGGCAATTGTTGCATTCTGCGCATGCGTATGCAACGCAGTACGCGAACCGGCCACTGCGATCGGGCCTGCGATCGCAGAGGTTATACAGACCCATCACAGAATGATTGACAGGCACTGCCATTTGTGGGTGGTGGCAGGGGGGATAGCGGGGAAACGCAGGCGTGCCACTGCCTTCACATGTCGCTTCAGGGGCATGCATAAATTAGCTACTGCAAAGCCATATACAGTGTGAGGTCTCATAGCTTGCGTGCTTGTTAGCAATTTCTGAGTAAGTCAGGGTTTGTGCAACTGTGCGTGAGGCTGCGATGGTACTCAAGTGTTCCGATAGGTTTGCTATTCTGCTAAGTATTACAGATGTGCATTTGGTAAAGTGGGCATTCTTATGTAGTGCTGAGTTTGCATTGCGAACGCAGTGTTTTGGCTTGCTATCGCAGTTGAAATACTGACACTGTGCCAACAATGTGGCAGCACGCAGCAGGATCCCAATCACACTCTTTTTTTTACAGCTCTTTGAAACTGCAGTCCCCAATGGGGACTACGGTCTGACCCCTATGTACCAAATTCCAAAAAGCTTACCTTTTACAGTTTGGCCCAGTACTTATGGAGCCTTTTTTGCATGCACAGGTACCATATTTAATTTAATATTTATTAATATTTAATAATGTGCATATTAAGTAATATGCAGATCACATATTTTAGCTTTATTTAATATTTATTTAGTATTTATTATGTTTTCATGTTCTGCACCTTTTACTTTGTTCAACGGTAAATATTGGAAACTAGCAATTTTCAGGTATGTTTCTGTTAAAGCACTTTATTAATAAAATTTGTTGCATTTTATTAATATACCATAGTTTGTATTTTTTTTTTTAAAGAACAGGTGGTGTATGCTTCATATAATCAGAGGGGAGGGAGATTGAGATGGTTGAATGTAGGCGAGTAGCTATGCTTCATGGTGCTAGCCACACCCCACAGCACAGACCACACCCCCACATCACTGGTCACACTCCCATATCAGTAATCACACCCCCTGCAGCAGCACATAATAGGCCCTTCATAAATTTCAGCTCCAGGCCCAAGAGGGCCTTAATCTGGCACTGGATAGTATTTCAGTTATGTTGTTTCTTTTATTTATTAACAGATGTTGATTTTTTTTTTCCTTAGTCATGATCTCTCCCTGTTCTTTTCATCTTGTAGTATTGCCCCCAGGTTATATACTATCTGTCTGTCTGTCTGTCTGTCCTGTGCGTCCTGGAGCTGGGCGAGCCGGGGTCTGTCTTAGGTGTACTAACATATATCTATAAAGGCATTATTGCAGGGATGGACTAGTGGAGTGCTTGATTGGGTTTATTCCAATTTTGTACCATACTCTTTCCCATGATGGTGGCAAGAGTATGGTGGTGGTGGTGGTTGTAGAGGGGAGGTACTGTAGGTTTGGGGGGGAGAGGGGGGCTCTGCATTTTTACTTGTACTGGGTCCCACAATTTCTGATAGCACCCCGGTCTACTATATCACTGATATATTAATATATTACATCTCCAGAATGTGGCAATTTTCCCTGGGAACAGGCTAAGAGCTTTGGAACCCTAGGATATAAAATGACTATTGTTGTTTATATGCCTGTTGCATTATTTCTTTTTTTCTTTATTTTTCATTTTATTTTCTTATAATTGAATCAAAAAATATTATTCTATGACTGATATGACCAATTAACACCAAATACTCAGCAATTTCAAATAAGAAAACAATAAGTGTAAAGCTGGGTACACACTATACGATGTACGGTCATCCCAATCTCACTAAATCCAAGAACACACGATATAGAACATACAAAGTATACATTCTTCTGAATGATGGCACAACATATTTGGTCCAGGGATTGTATCCAATTAATCGTTTCTACTGTACACTATAGGCCTGATTCAGATATGTACACTAATGCAATCACATCTATGATCTTGTGCACAGCAGATGTGTGGAAATATGCAAATGTTGCAGACTTTGGGATAAGTATTGAGACACCCACGGGTGTCATCGCAAATCCAAGCAATTGCATACAAATACACAGCCACCGTTGGAGATAATTTGATAATTGCCCATCCTAGTAGCCCTATGATAAACAGAATGGCTGTCTGAACTGAGACATCGGAACCACTCTACCTGTGTTTACGGTATCACAAACACAGGCTTTGACATGCCCCAAAAGTGGCCTTCAGAGTTTGCCGCCACCTGTTACCTCCCTCAAATGGCCCTTAACTGTCAATCAGTTTGCAAAGAGTTGCTGTGAGCGACTATGGTAATGTACCTTTATGCAATGCACAGTATGACTCAGATGCATGCACAGTTGGATGATAAATGCTCAACTGTGTGAACATTGGAATAGCTTACAGTTCTGAATCAGGGCCTGTGTACACACAGCTCAAGAACACGTGTAGTCAAGACCATTGGGCAGCTTCAGGTAGATGTCTAGGGAGCTGGTTCCTCGGAGGGTGCCATTGGGTCTGCCTACAACTAGGGATGGCCATCAACCATCAATGGTTAACAACCATCCATGGTAGATGTATTTGCTAATGATGGTGGAGATCCAGTGGTATGCAGAACCCCACAATATTTAGTTTTTTTTACTCCCTGGTACTGAGACACAGAGCATAGCTCTGCCCCCCAATGTAATAAGCTCCACCCACACCTTGGATCGGCCTACTGCCCAGTGTAAGCGAGCAGGGTTGACCATCGATGGGCAAAACCATTGATCGGTCCTAGTTGATGATTCGTGCCATCAAGGTTAACCTCAATGGTACAATCGATAGTGACCATCGATGGTTAACCCACTGATGGCTATCCCTACCTACAGCAAATATGAAGTATGTCTCTAAAAAATACATCATTCATTTTGATGTTGATGGCAGCCTTGGAACTTATCAGCTGCCTTTACCCCTGCACTTTGCCCCTGCTTACTGGTCCAGGGCAAACTAGACCTTCACCTAAAGTCACATGACTGACTTGTCATGTGCTGTGATGAAGTCAGCACTGCGCGAGTGCTCCATTCTGCTCTCTAATCCCCTTCTTTGGCTGTATGGGCTCATTGGCTTCCTCCTCGGTCAGACTTCCCCGGACCCGCCCCCTGCCATTGTCCATCATGATGAATGGCAAGGGCATCAGAACTGGGAGACAGGGGCCAGCTCCCACCATCCATCATTCAAATGGGGTCCTGCATTATGCAGAGGCTCCCCACCTATTCCCCAGTGGTTCCTTCTCACCAGCCACACAGGACTTGCTTCATGAGGATGCAAGTGGCAACAACACCACACACAGTGTGAGAGTGGTGACCCTACAGAGCAGATCAGCAACAGGTAAGTGAAGCTTGGGAGGGGGATGGGATTGGCATAGTTCAGGAAAGTCCATATGGGGAAAGCTATGTTGGCTTTTTGTTATGTGGGTGAAGAGGTTAATGCAATAGAGAAGATGAAAGGTTTTGATATTTCTATTGGTGATTAGGAAGGGGTTCTTTAAATTAGTGGCTTAATGAATATAAATGTAATTGATTATGTGAGAGTAAATTATTGGTTGGAGGTCTATGAGTATAAAGAGGCTATTTTCAATAGGGTTGCTACAATGATGCTGAATGAGTTAATGACTTTTGAGGAGGTGTCACACATCGGGGTCCGGGTCCCTGTTACTGGGTCTGGCGCTGTCAACTTACCGCCATCTGTGTCCCCGCTGGCTGCCTGCGGCATCCCTGAGCCCTGTGGTCAGTTATCTGTAAATGTGCAGCTCCTGCTGTTCTGCATCATGGGCACTGCCATCTTGGACTGTATCACATGATCCACTCTGACAAACCAGTCTCCAGCAACTCCAAGTCATGTGATTCATCAAGTCTATCAGTTCTAATGCTGGCCAAACACTAGCTCGATTTTGTGGCGATTGCATGATTACGATGGATTGTGTGCAAATCGCATTTTTTTAGTGAGGCACACGATCGATCGTATCACGACCCGCGAATGATCGTACATGAGATGGTATGTACATTGTGTGTCAAAAAGGACAAAATCGTGCGGCCGGGCCTGCCAGAAAGCTGCCGGGAAGCTCAAGGGAAATCGTATGATGAATCGCATCTTATGCTGGTCGTACTAGTGTATGGCCAGCATAAGGGCACAAAAATGTAATCTGTAATCTGAATTGTGTGGCGGTCACAAAATGCTCTATGGTATAGTGTGGACATCTGTGATTTTGGGGTGCCAAAACAAAATTATGGCCCTCATTCAGAGCCACTCGCTAGCGGCAGTACGCTCGTTCCGAGCGATGTTCGCACATCTGTGCATGCGTACGGTTTTTAGTACGCATGCGCGAACCAGTCATTTCGGCCGAAAATCATTTGTACGCAATATAGCGAGTGCCTGCTATTTTGAGTGACAGAATGAGGCGTATGTGGGTGGTAACAGGGGAAGGTGCTTGAAAACGGGGAGTGGAGATCCGATCGCAGGCGTGCTTAAAGGTCAAAACGGGCGTTTTATGGGTGTGCATAATTAATACAGCAGCGTCAATGACCACGTCACTTGGTTTTTTTTAACTCAGAACTGCTTGCAAAATAGCGGTTGAAAAAACCAACCACAAGAATAGCGAGCAGTTCATATCCTGTTCGATGTACTCGATTAATCTAATAAATAGCGGACATGACGTATGGTGCGAGCGGCCAGGGGGCGTTTTTATCAAATAAACGAGTGTATGTTTTGCTCGCTCGTTCAGACTTAGAGGTGTGAACAGACTGCAATGTGCGAACGAATCATTTGCATAGCCACCCCTTGTTTTTGAACGAACGAACGCAAATAGCGAACGGCTCTGAATGAGGGCCTATATCTTACCCAACCAACCAAATAACTTTCTGAAGCCACTAATGGACTGTAAATTTGCTTTAATGTTAGCAGACAAATAGATTGATGTTATGTAACAGATCAGAGCAGCCATGAGACACCATATGAAGAAGCGCAAAGGAAGACCAAGAAATAGAAGTCAAGGTGCAAAGCCCAAGAGAAAGTTGGGAGGTGCTGCTAAAAATGTATCAAGTCAAAGAGAATAAGAAGAGAAGGAATGGGTCGGTCTAAGGGGTAGGGATTTTTGTCTGAGAGCTTGCTGTGCTGGTACCCACAAATTATTCCTAGCTAGGCAACCTACTATATGTCTGGGTGTCTTTATGGGTGATCTGCTTCAGGTGTACACTCATGCTTGAATGAGAGAAATACACAAAGTAAAAATGTAATTTCCTATAAGTATATGTTCTGTAAAAAATGTTATTGCTATTATTGTTATAGTGTTATTATTTGTATAATTTCTGTTGTTAATAAATTTAAAAATACACCAAAATTTTAATAAATTACATTTAGGGGCTGGGAAGAGGGTATTGGGGAAGGGGCAGGGGCGGTATTTGTAGCTTTGCTAGGGCGCCTACAAACCTTACACTGGCTCTGCATGCAGTACTAAAGTACGTATGCAAAACTGACTTGCATTCAACTCTGCCTCAGCTCCCTTTTGTGTTTTAATAAATATGTATGTCAACCATCAAAAGCCTATTTTATGTATGGGTAAAATAAATGTAAGATGCTTGGGCTGTAGGGCTTTTTAACAATGGTGAGTAGGGGAAGAAGCTGCACAGGACTCTGTATGTGAGTTAGACAGACTTAACCCTGTTACTGAAAATAAATCACACAAGGTGCTACGCCTCAGTAACAGAGCATATAAAATGTATAGTATTCATGAGCACACCTGAAATAAGTAAGAACATAAAAATAGGCAAAACAATTACATTGGAAATGCTGATTTATAACAAAACTAGGTAATTATCAGAAGAAAATGGTTATCAACTGGTTTCATGCATTAAAATTTTGAAGATTGTAATAATTACACTGAAACTCTACTCCTACCTACCATACGACCACATTTATCTAGAATTTTGGGGGAGTTCTCATTGTTCGCGGGAGAGAGCAACCCTCTCACCAATTCTCTAGTGAAGTGGGCAGGGTGTCTGATGGTGTGATTTGCTAGAATCTTTGTGTCATTGCAGCCCCACCCTTGCGATGCAATTAATAGATACACTCCTCCCACCTGGAGCTTCCCTCCCCTGATTTCTCAAGGAGCAGGTCAGGGAAGCAGGTATGAATGATTCTAGAACAAAAAGTAGATAGGAGCGCTTGTTTGTGAAGAAACACAACATGTATATTAAACAACCAATATTTAATATCAGTATATTCAACATACAATAATATAGCAACAATATGAATATAAAATGAGCACAGTGCTTTATGCATAGATCCCAGAAAATCCTTTACTGTGCACTAGGATATCCCATGTACTGATAGATTGGAATGCCCATTTCATAAGAAAATACTATTTCAAGTCGATGATGAAAACTGCTACTTTCATGCAAAAGGGAACAATGGGGTAGATGTATTATAGCGGCACTTAACGTGCCTCTATAACGCTTCCCGCTTCGCCTCTTTACCGAGGTGAAGCAGGAAGCACTACCGATGAGATGTATAAACATCTCATCGGCCGGAGAGGGGGAGCGTTAACTCCCCCCACCGGCGCTACCCGCTAGAGACAGCAACGCAACTGCCTAGTGCTGATGCACTGTGTCTCTCTCCCAGCCGGCTCCACTGAGCATGCGCGGGATCTCGCAAGTATCGCGAGATCCCCGCATGGAGCCCTGGAGCCGGCAGCCGCCGCAGCAGAGACAGCGCTGTCCCTGCTGTGGGGATAGGCTAACGCCAGGCTGTAGCTGTCGATAACAACAGCTACAGCCGGCCGAACGGTCATGCGTTACGCTCCTGTCATTTACCACCCAGACCCCCGATCATACATCGGGGAGAAGTGGTATCAGCGCACATAACGTGCGCTGATACCATTTCTGGGCTTCGTACATCTCCCACAGTGTGTCCTCCTTGTATGAAAATGGTATAACAGTGTGCAACAAAAGTAACAGTAATGGAGTAGCTATTGCAGGGAGCTGCTGGATATAATTAAAAACAGAGTGTCTGTCCAGTGCACACTGGCCCCAAATAGGCTAGGGAGTCAGGACTCTACCGCTCAATAGTGGGAGTAAGAGACCTGCGTGTGTGAATATAATTACCGTCTCGCTCTCCGGTGGCCAGTGCCAGCACTTAAAGATGGTAGGAGTAAGGCTAAGGAAAACGATAGTGCTCCACGGCTCGTCAGCGGTGCATAAGTACTGGAGCAATTGCCGCCAGGTACTTGTTCTCCATGCTTGGCTGTGAAGGCCACCTGTGGTTTGTAGCGGCCTGAGAAAGACCGGATGACGATATCACGGCAGGCTCCCTGTTAGGAGGATGTGTTGAAAACGATACTCCGGTGCACAGGCGGTCTGGAATAACAATGCAGGATGTTTCCTTGACTCGTTTCTGCAGGCAAAAGGAATCCCAGTTTCCTCAGAAGGTGTAACATTAGTATTGTACTGATTGGTTGGCAGGCGCACCTTATTTCCTTCTTCACCCATGAATGATTCTAATTAGCATACAGTAGCATACAGGTTAGTTTCTTGCTACACAGTTTTCTACCAGTGTAAGCCATAACTAAAGGTATGTACAATAGTAGTTGATTTACCATTTTTCCAATCATTTTTATCTAAAGCTGGCCACACATCTAAAGATTATCTGTCCAACCAGCCAACTAGTTGATTGGTTGGAATGAAAATCTGGTAAGGAATACAATCAGCAATTTGCTCCCAAACACTGGAAAATGGACCAAAACTGTTGTTTGAACAAATAGTTTAGATCAAACATTTAACAAACTTGTTTGAATTACCATTTTCATCTGTTTTCTGGCATTCTGGAGCAAATTGCTAATCATTATTTACTCCCATACGTTACCAGATTTTCATTCCAACCAATCAACAAGTTGGCTGGTTGGATGTAAGTTGGTCTAGTGTGTGGCCAGCTTTAGAGCCACGCTTTTTCAAACAACTAGTTAGTAATGTAGCACAATTTCCAGATTACCTTGTTTCAGTTTACGTGTTCTTTGTACATTCACATATTCTCCTGCCTATATGAATGTGTACAAGAGAATGCCTAATAGTTTTCTAATAATCCACAGGCTGCAGGCTTCAAAGGTAATTAAATGTCATATACTCACAAAAATGAATGATTGTAACTGGAAACAACTGACCTTTCTATCACATTGTGTCAACACCCCTCCGTTTCCTGCTGAAACAATATTACTGTGTAATATCTTCTTCTAAACCTTTATATATTGTGTTTCATTCCTTTTATATTGCCCAGTAACAAGGGAATACATTAGATATATTTGATATTTTTCTCCCCAGTATCTATTTGATTTTTGTATTTATTTTATTCAGATGTAACTCTGAGGTGTCTAGACTATTGTCTTAAATAATGTTCAGTGTAAAGTGTTGCTAGTAGCAGTTGACATGCAGAATCTGCTAGGCTCAGTTTACACAATTTACATTACTGTTAGACCTGATTGAAATCTAACAGGTGCCAAAAGAGCAATTGCCAAGAAATGTTAATTTGACACTGTTGACCACTCTCTGGCCCTGATTCAGAGCCGGATGCTCCGACAGAGTGCTCGCTCTGAATCAGGGCCGGCCTTCTGTTTTTTTTAGAGCGGCCTCCTGGCCACTCGCATAGCTGACCTGACCATCGCGACCATCGGGGCTTGCGAGGAGACCCTTGAGGTAGGGTCTCGTCTACCACAAGCCCCAGGCAGCTTCCTGCTCTAACTGAACAGGAAGCACTCTACTGACATCACTGGTGATGTCAGTAGGGCCGCCTACAAACGGCAGGCGTTCCTCCATTTTTCTGGCCACCCCACCACCACGCCTACAAAACGGGGCGAGCTGTTGATCAACATCGACAGCCGCCCCTTTTGTAGCGAGCCCCGGAGTGAGAGAATTTCTGTCTCGCTCCGGTGCTTGTGCATGCGCCGTTCACATGCGGCGCGTGCGCAGTGCTCCACCATCGACCCGCTTGTGAGCGCATAGGCGCTTGCAAGCTGGTCTGAATGAGACCCTGTGTCTTATCCTGGTTCTCATCCTACTTATTAAATAACTCTACTAGTGTTTGTTTTTCTTGGATCCGCTTTCTATATCAGTTGGATTACCAAAGGCCAGAGATACCTTTAGGCAGCTTTAGGCAACTGCCTAAGGGTGCCGGCACCTAGGGGGCACTGCTGAGTCCACCTACCTGCAAAATAAAGTATGTCAGAAACATAATTCTTCTACATCAGCGGTGAGCCTCCAGAATTTGGTCTGGAGGCTCTTCTTTTACCCTCCCTGTATGTGGCCCACTGTGTGGGATGGGAAACAGAGGATGCGCACCTCTTTCAAAAAGGCACGATGTGAGTGCACACTCTCAGACAACATCAGCAAGCAGAGACTGTCACTGCACTACAGCAGCTGATCCTGGCTCAAGGCAGCATCTGTCACAAGACACAGGTGAGACGATTTTGCAATATTACAACTTGCAAAGGCCGAGAGGAGAGTTCGAGAATAGCCTTCTGTGGTAAAGACCCCTATACATCAGCAATTGATTGCAGCAATCGTGCAATTTGCAATTGATTGTGTATAAAAATATTTCCCTTTTTCAGTCGTTAATGGCAATTTTGCAATCGATTGAAAAAGGAAAAGATTTTTATACACAATCGATTGCAAATTGCACGATTGCTGCAATCAATTGCTGATGTATGGGGGCCTTAAGTAAAAAGTAACTACCAATAGTCAGGGGGGTGGAGTAACTACCAATAGTCAGGGGGGTGGGGTGAGGGCACAGTACTGTGGGCTGTGCTGAGAGAAAATCTCTCAGCAGCGGGAGTTTACTAGTGTTGCCCACACGGAGACTCTTACAAATCAGCAGCTCTTTAAAAAGCATTGGCTTGCTGTGCTGGAGACACTTGTTTGAGAAACTGGAATGGAAACATGCTGCTGACCTGCCTGTGTACTGTATATCAAAGCTAAATTGGAGCCTTTTGACCTGCTCACTAAGGCCCTCATTCAGAGGCGGTCGTTAGATGCAAGCAGTCGCACTGAATCAGGGCGGCCGCTTGCATCCTGAACGGCCGCCTCCTTGTCGATCGTTAAGCTGTGGGTTACCACCCACAGCTTAACGACCGACCAGGTTGATGGTCACAATGGTGATTACCATCGCGATCATCGGGGCTTACGACCAGACCCTAAGGTTGGGTCTGGGCACTTGTAAGCCCCAGGGAGCTTTCTGCTCTGATGGAGCAGGAAGCTCCCCACTGACATCACTGATGATGTCAGTGCGGCCGCCCACAAAATAGTAGGCTTTCGTAAAGGAACGCCTCCATTTTGGAAACCACCCCACCGGCCCGCCTACCAAATGGGGGCAGCTGTCGATCAACATTGACAGCCGCCCCTTTGGTAGCGAGCTCAGGAGCGACAGAGTTTCTCTGTCGCTCCGGGGCTTGCGCACACGCAGTGCAGGCCTAACCATCGAGTCGGATACGAGTGCATCGGCGCTCGCGACCGACTCTGAATAAGGTCTTAAATCACATATCTTACTGCTGACAGTGTGCTGGTTTGTACAATGCTGGCTGCACAATACAGATGAGTAGGTCTATAACAAGAATACAGACAAAAAAAGGAGGGGGGGACTATAAAAAAAAAAAACACTAAAAGGAGAATAAGTACAATACCATACAGAGCATATAGAGAGAAGAACATACTATCCTAGAGGGGAGAGCAGGAGAGAGGCCGCTCCAAAAAAAAAAAGCCCGGCCCTGATTCTGTCAGAGTGAGCGGCTCTGAATCAGGTCCTCAGTTGCTGTCAACTCTCAATATGAGATCCAAAGAGCTGTCTCTATCAGTGAAGCAAGCCATCATTAGGCTGAAAAATCAAAACAAACCCATCAGAGAGATAGCAAAAACATTAGGTGTGGCCAAATCAACTGTTTGGAACATTCTTAAAAAGAAAGAATGCCCCGGAGAGCTCAGCAACACCAAAAGACCCGGAAGACCACGGAAAACAACTGCGGTGGATGACAGAAGAATTTTTTCCCTGGTGTAGAAAAACCCCTTCACAACAGTTGACCAAATCAAGAACACTCTCCAGGAGGTAGGTGTATATGTGTTAAAGTCAACAATCAAGAGAAGACTTCACAAGAGTGAATATAGAGGGTTCACCACAAGATGTAAACCATTGGTGAGCCACAAAAACAGGAAGACCAGATTAGAGTTTGCCAAACAACATCTAAAAAAGCCATTACAGTTCTGGAACAACATCCTATGGACAGATGATACAAAGATCAACTTGTACCAGAGTGATGGAAAGAGAAGAGTATGGAGAAGGAAAGGAAGTGCTCATGATCCAAAACATACCTCATCAGTGAAGCATGGTGGTGGTGGTGGTGGTAGTGTCATGGCGTGGGCATGTATGGCTGCCAATGGAACTGGTTCCCTTGTATTTATTGAGGATGTGACTGCTGACAAAAGCAGCAGAAAGAATTCTGAAGTGTTTCGGGCAATACTATATACTCATATTCAGCCAAATGCTTCAGAACTCATTGGACGGCGCTTCACAGTGCAGGTGGACAATGACCCGAAGCATACTGCAAAAGCAACCAAAGAGTTTTTTAAGGCTAAAAACTGGAATTTTATGCAATGGCCAAGTCAATCCCCTGACCTGAATCCGATTGAGCATGCATTTCACTTGATGAAGACAAAACTGAATGGAAAATGCCCCAAGAACAAGCAGGAACTGAAGACATTTGCAGTAGAGGCCTGGCAGAGCATCACCAGGGATGAAACCCAGCGTCTGGTGATGTCTCTGCGTTCCAGACTTCAGGCTGTAATTGCCTGCAAAGGATTTGCAACAAAGTATTAAAAAGTGAAAGTTAGATTTAGGATTGTTTAGTTTGTCCCATTACTTTTGGCCCCTTAAAAAGTGGGAGGCACATATTGAAACCATTGTAATTCCTACACCGTTCACCTGATTTGGATGTAATTACCCTCAAATTAAATCTGAAAGTCTGCAGTTAAAGCACATCTTCTTTGTTTCATTTCAAAGCCATTGTGGTGGTGAATAGAGGGCAAAATATGAAAATCCTGTCAATGTCCCAATATTTATGCACCTGACTGTATATCTATCTATCTATCTATCTATCTATCTATCTATATATATATACAGTTGTGTGCATACAGTGTATATGTGTATATATATATATATATATATACAGCAAGATGGTGAACGGCACTCAGGAGGCTTGAAACGGCTCAAATAAAGACCATGACACCAGTCAAAATATAATTGACGTTTCAGGGATGTAACCCTTTTATCAAGACTTACCAACATGTAAAAAAAGAGAGAATAAATACCTGTGTGAAACACCCTCGTGACTGTAAACCAGCCGCAGCATCCGGTAGGAGACCTGATGGGGTCACTGGCTCGACCCTGCGCCCATGTTCCAGACATCTCCAGGGGCGTGGCTTACCTCCGTGCACCATCACCATAGTGATGTATAAACAACAGCGACTGCAAAGTACATAGAGATACAAAAAGATACCGAGTGACTCATCAGATATATGTAAAAATGTACAATCTAAACAACAATCTATCTTAATTGAATAATAAATCAAAATTGCAGGGAACAGCATAATAAACGAACCAAATAAAACACTACGAGATCTATTAATATCAGTGTCACAAAAAAATAGAACACATGATAATCGTAAAGGTATAAGACCATCACTTGAACTACTACAAGAAGAACTTAAGCACCAGTTAATTCTCAGGACGCCTAAAAACTAATAAACTAACTCCCATCACAAACTGCTAGCAATGAGATAGAATACATCCATACTCAATGGATAAGGTACTATAAAAACCATGTAAATGATGTTCGTTCATTCAATCCCAATGGATATATGGTTTGTAGAGTGTCAATCCATTTTGCCTCTCTTTGGAGAAGGACCCGTCACCGATCTCCTCCTGGTTTACAGTCACGAGGGTGTTTCACACTGGTATTTTTTCTCTGTTTTTTTACATGTTGGTAAGTTTTGATAAAAGGGTTACATCCCTGAAACGTCGTTTATATTTTGACTGGGGTCATGGTCTTTATTTGAACCGTTTCAAGCCTCCTGAGTGCCGTTCACCATCTTGCTGCATGTTATCTATTTTGAAAGGGCACCGGAGCTGCTGTTACTTACTTTGGAGTGCCGGTTGTTTGGATCTGCATATATATATATATATATATATATATATTGTCGAAGCTGGATTATTGGCTGAGACAAGATCAGTTTAAAATTGAATCGCAGCGACACCATCTTGTGACTGGCCGCAAGACGCCATCTTGGAAATTAGATCGCAAGACGCCATTTTGCGAATGGCCGCCTAAGCGTCATTTTAGATAAACTCACACTTTAGTACATGTGGCGATATTACTATTAGCATCATGCGAATGCATTTGTGACCATCGCCATAAGTTACGGCGATTCACCAAAAGCCCATTTCATGACTTTACGTAGTTTGGGTGCTCTGGATAAAGTGTATATTATTAAAATTCCCCTAAAGTATATATTTCAGAAATCGCTTTACAGTATGTCAAAATTGGATTGCATTAGCAACAACAGAGCAAATGGCCACGTAACAACTAGCCTGTGTAGACAAGCTTCCTGGATATAACGTCTGCTCTCACTACAGGTGGCTCTGCTCGAATACACACCTTACATTAGCAGGCTTTCTGCAATAAAATACCTTCAAAGCCAAGAGTGTTATCTTAGGTTTTGGGTCTTGTAGCTGTGCTAATTTGCATTTATACAAGAGCCTGGGAGAACAAAGGACTTTACTTTTGAGCCTGGGAAGGGTGGGGGCTGCTGAGAGAGGGGGGCGTGTGGAACTATAAGGCTCAGCATTCAACACTGCTAGGTGTTCACTTAGTTTAAGTGAGATTTAAGTGCACCATTTCTCATACACACATTAATGCGCATAATTGCGCTGGTAACTAATTGCATATTAGCGAATGCATAAGATCCTATATGAAAACGCTGTTCATTAGCTTTATGCGCACGCATCTGCTCCAAGTTAACTAGCATCTTTATATCAAGCCCCGCATACTCACACATTACATATTCACATACAAGGTTCCATAAACTTTAAGGTATAAGATTTAAGTTTGTTCTTTTAGTATAAATGCTGTGAAATAAAGATTATTTGGTAACTAAGGTTTTATACATGATAAGTAAGCCGTGTTTGATTTTGTACTGATGCTAACTCTTTCAACTGAATTACGGTATTATCGGTGTGGAGATCGCATCATGCATTCTCAACTTATGGACCGCAGAGACTTCAAGCAACAAAATGTATATTATATGAACAACTGTTAGGATGTTGCATGGGGCGGGAAACCAGAGACCCTCAGTTGTTGGAGGCTGGGTTGTGTCTATTTGAATCAGCCTGTTAAATGCTCTGTAACAGATACATCCCCTTGAGGACCAATGGCATCAGCAACAAACTTCTCTATTGTGTTGTCTATTTCTGGGAGGTATAAATATGTGTGCTCCAACACTGGGTCTTAGTCTTCTTGCTGAATGCTGACTGACAATGGGTTTCTTGCTGATGCCTAACATCTGGACCAGAGAGCGCTGCGTATGTATAATTGTATTTGGGCCTGTATAATTCCTTTGCGCCGAATTGTGTATGGATCAATAGCGTGTAACTGACTGTACTATTACTTGAATAATACTTTGTGCTTTGGAACCACACGTTCCAAGTCTGGAGTCTTTATTTACTGTATGACTGCGTACGCAAATTAGCGTCATCCTTAGAGGTTTATAGGTAGGATATTAGAAGGTGTGAGCCAAGGAAGCTGACTAGAATCCAGGGACAGAACCTAACATTTAAAAGGGTGCCGCAGTATTGAGTACGCGGCTGAGTCGCAGTTTTGCGCACAGCAAAGATGCACTTTTGCGTACGCAGCTAAAAAAGTTGTCATATGGTTGTGTGGTAGTCGCATTATTATGTATGCGACTGGTCGCACAATAGCGTATACGTACTTCCGGTTGTGCTGCCATATGTTTAAATAAAGCCGTTGAGGTTTACATTTTTCAATTATTATCAATATCTGGGTTAACGTGTATTTTTCTGCGCAGGAAAAAGTGTGTAACAGTGAGTGCTTGTTGGTAGGGGTAACTTGTTCCCTACAGTTAGAGGTACCATATGACCTTTAAAGGCTAAGTGCTAGTCGCTCGGTAAGCAGCTTACCATTCTATAAACAGTAGCAGGTGTACATGTTGTCTTTGTTGCAGAGAAGGTGTGGAAGTTGCCTATTTAAATCTTATCCAGGTGTGGAAGTAGCCTATTTAAATCTTATCCAGGTGTGGAAGTTGCCTTTCTAAATCTTATCCGGGTGTGGAAGTTGCCTTTTTCAAATCTTATCCAGGTGTGTGGGTGCATCCTGTTAATATCGTCCACAGGTAAGTGAAAGTATCTTGATTGTCTTTCACCAGTTTAAATTTTTATTGAAAAGCATAGGAGTTGTCTCAGAATGGGGGCCATGCAAACAATAGAGATGTTAGACAATGATGTGCTGCTAATGGAGGCACCAATTGGATCGGCTCGTCGTATTATGCATACTAAGTACGGTACTTATGCAATAAGGTATTGTGATGTATGGTTTAAAATGACGATGAAGAGTGTTAGACCGTTTCCCAGAATTGGTAGTTTTGATAAGGATGTATTAGATAATGGCCGGGATCACATCAGTTTGATGCGCTCCCGAGAGAAAAAGGGAAAATATTATGAATGTTTAAAATTGTGGCAGAATGATGGGGATGCGTGGCTTAAAAATTGTCAAGCGACGCAAACTAGCGTTGCGAGCGCATTGCCAGAAAATACATCCGCGTCGCTGAATTGCAATATGGGCGGGCCACAAAATGGCGCCCACGTGCAGCAAGGTAGCGTTGTGGAGCGTATTGTCAGCAGTTCACGCTCACCACCTCCACCTTATGTGGATGGAGGTGCAAGTACAGTTACCAAAAATACCCATAAAAATGTAACAAGCAACTTGTACCATCTCTTAAGCAACCATAAAGAAAATGTTCATGATGTGGATGATGAGCCTATGGAAATGTCTGCCATTTCCTAAGCTGTACAAATGATAGATGCTGCATCACAACAATCACGAGTGGTGCCGCCATCTCCATCGGTAACAGCAAGGGAAGTGCTAACGGGAGGCAATCGGGAAGCTGACTGCCTAAATACCGGCAGCCGGCTTCCCGACTGCCATTTCACAACAAGGGTGAAATGCCGGGCGTCTAGATGTAGACGCCCGCATTTCCCTGACGCCGGGAGACCGGTGCCCGGCATCCACGAGCAGACAGAAATGGGGGGGGGAGGGTTAGGTTTAGGGCTCCCGGGGGGGACTTAGGGTTAGGCAACCCCCAGGGGACTTAGGTTTAGGAATGCGGCCGGCGGTATTTCATACCAATTCCCATGCTAACACCCTCTGCACCCGTAGAGGAAGTTGTTAATACTATACGTAGCAGCAACAGATTAAACCCCCAGCCAGGTAACAAGGTCAAAGGTAGCAGCGCTGCCGGTCTGCATCCCATTCGGACAATAACTGTTCCGAATGGAAATGCAGATGCGAACGGTGTAGTGCCCACGAGGGAAGTAGTAATGCATTGTCTTTGGACAAGAGCAGAACTAAATTCCATCATAAATGATTTCCCCGATCCCAAAAAGGAACTAGCCAAATATCAAAGATTTTTGAGAAATTTGGGTAGTTCACATGAGCCAACTAATAAAGATTGGCGTGTGGTGTTAAGGGCCTGTCTACCACGCAATACCGACGTGACAAAATTTATCACGGATTGTGTATTGGATGGTGACGTTCCCTTAACAGACCAAGTAGACCAAGGTAACATTTCCCGTATTGTAACTCAATTGGGTATATATTTTCCAGTAGTAGTTTACTGGAACAAAATTTTCACCATTAAGCAAAAGGAGAGTGAATCTGCAGAAGATTATTGTGATCGGGCTCTGCAGGCTATCACCCAGTACACTGGGATAGAATATATTAAAGATAGCACTCACCACAGGGGAATGATAGTCACAGTACTCATGGACGGTCTGAAAGAGAATTTAAAGACTCGGGTTCAGACCTCACAGCCTGGCTGGAGGGGACTCACAATAGATACCCTCATAGAAACTGCCATAGAACATGATAAAAACATCTCAAAGAAGAGAGAGACCCAGAGCGAAAAACTAATGGCTGTCAGTATCCAAGCTCTGGAGGGAATGACGGTAACATCACAGCCAACGGACACACTCGCACCTGCACACACACTTACATCTGAACAGGTGTATGACCTCACTAACCCCACACAACAACAAACACAGCTCTATTCCACAAACCCTATACAACCACAGGTCCCATACTACTCACAAACCTCATATCCCCCACAATACCCTTACCCTCCCTATCCTTACCCATATCCTTCACCTTTACCCTCTGCTCAAACCTCACAACAACACATGTCTTCACCCGATTCACGAACATGTTTTAATTGTAAACAAACAGGACACTTAAGTAGAAACTGTACAGTAAAAAGAGTAGGAACCCCAAATCAGGGAAGACCTGGACATCCCCATAAGGGATATGCACAGAGACCAGCAAATGCCCAGGAGGCACCAGCTCCAATTGTGGCCGTAAATGCTTTATTGGAGAATGGTAGCCAATGCTTGGGGTCAGGTCATACCTGTAGTCTACAGATAGTCAGGTTAACGGGAAGTACTAGGGAAGAACCGGTCATGATGGTCGATGTAGCTGGTACTGAATATCCTTTTCTTGAAGACACAGGGGCGACCAGGTCAGTGATAAAATCTCCCGTTAATTTACAGGTGACCAACGAGACAGTACCAACAATGGGTGTAACAGGTAAAGTGGAACATTATCCTTTAACAAAGTCCACAGAGGTTACTATTGGGCCATTGCATACCAGGCATTCTTTCCTTCTGGCTGCTGTGACTCCTACTAACCTGCTGGGTAGAGATCTGTTATGTAAAATGGGATGTGTTATAAATTGCACCCCTGAGGTGTATTTTTGGATATCCCAGAGAGAGTTGCACATGAGGTGCGGGATATGTTGGACACTCCCCAAAGGATAATGTATCACTGTACAAGTTTAAATGAAACTCCATCTCAGGTAGATGAAATGTTGTCCCAAATTCCAGATTCTCTTTGGACTAAGGATGGACAGGACACTGGATTAATGGCAGACGTAAGCCCTGTAATGGTAAATTTAAAAAGCAGTAGGCAAGTTCCAAAAATTCCCCAGTACCTACTAAAACAGGTGGTAGAGTTAGGGGTTTTTCCAATAATTGAGCGATTATTGCAACAGGGAATTTTAGTTCGTATAGCTAGTATAGCCAACAGTCCCATCTTTCCAGTGAAAAAGAGTGGTGGGAGGGGTTATAGGCTGGTACAAGACCTTAGAGGTGTTAATAAGGTGGTAGAGAGCCAATTCCCTGTAGTGCCAAATCCAGCTGTCATTCTTATGCAGATCCCACCAAATGCAACCCATTTCACTGTCACTGCTTTCTTCTCTGTGCCTCTCCACCCTGACTGTTAGTATCTATTTGCATTTACATACAGAGGTGTACAATATACATGGACACGGTTACCCCAAGGTTTCATAGACAGCCCCAGTATCTTCTCCCAGGCATTGCACGACTGTTTGCAATCTTTTCAACCTGCCAATGGATCTGTTCTAATTCAATATGTGGATGATTTATTGCTATGTTCTGACTCATTTATGTCATGTTTGAATGATACTAAACTTTTGTTGCTTCATCTCTCGCATACAGGACACAAGGTGGCTAAGGACAAACTACAGCCGTGCCAATCCAGAGTAAAATATTTGGGACACCGCCTAACCCAGGGGTAATGACATCTTACAAATTATAGAATCCAGGCCATACAAAACATGACACCGCCGTAGAATCAACAGCAAATTTGTACCTTCTTGGGAATGTGTGGATACTGTAGAATATGGATCCCAGGTTTTTCTATTTTGGCCTTGCCTTTACAGGAATTAGTCTCGTCCTCAAAGCCCGATCGTGTCATATACACAGAGGAATCAGAGCAGGCTTTCCTTAATCTTAAGGATAGTCTGACAAAAGCTCCTGCATTGGGAATACCTGATTATGAAAAACATTTTGATTTGTATTGTACGGAAGCCGATGGTTGTGCTGCAGGTGTCCTTACACAAATACATGGTGATGCCAGTAGGCCCGTAGCGTACTACAGTGCCCAAACGGACACTGTAGCAAGATCACTCCCCACTTGTTTGAGAAGTGTAGCAGCTATCGCTCTATTGGTGAGTAAAAGTGAGGACGTAGTACTGGGTCATGATATGATTGTCTACACTCCTCATGCTGTATCTGCTCTGTTGAACTCAGCTCAAACCAGACACGTCTCTTCAGCTAGGTTTACCAAATGGGAACTAGCTCTAATCACACCCGCAAACATCACTGTTAAATGTTGCAGCACGCTGAATCCAGCAACGTATTTACCATATGTACAACATGATGTACAAAGGGTGGAAGGAGGCGAGTTGCTGGTGGGAGGTGAGTTCAGCGGACATAATGATACGCACGATTGTATGAAATATCTGAATCATACCTTTACTGCTAGACCTGACATACATGACACACCTTTAGAGAATGTAGATGTGACTTTTTACACGGATGGGAGTTGTCATAGACAAACAGACACAGGTGAGTTATGTATAGGTTATGCTGTTGTAAATGACACAGACATCATAGAAGCAAAACCTCTTGGCCCTCCTCACTCAGCCCAAGTGGCAGAGTTAGAGTTAGTAGCACTAACTATAGTGTGTGAACTGGCAGCAGGCAAATCTGCTAACATTTACACTGACTCGAGGTACGCGTTTGGGGTGGTGCACGATTTTGGGGCTCTATGGCGTCTGAGAAATTTTATGACAGCAGCAGGCACACCAGTTGCACATTCCATAAAACATCTTTTAGAAGCAATCCAACTGCCCAAAGTGGTGGCAGTAATTAAATGTAAAGCCCATACATGTGAGGATGATCCGGTGTCACTGGGCAACAACAGAGCCGATGAAGCTGCAAAATGGGCAGTAGGGTTAAAAATGTTTTCTCCAACTGAAAAAATTATGTCTTTCCAAACAATTGATATTCTGAAATTAATTGAGATGCAAAATTTGTGTTCAATTCAGGAAAAATCCATTTGGAAGTCCAAGGGATGTGGGCAAGAGCCCTCCGGGCTCTGGAGGGACGGACAAGGTAAACCAGTAGCCCCCAAGGCATATTACCCCAGCCTGGCAGAGGCAGCACACGGTCTGACTCATCTGGGAAAACAGGGTATGTGCAAGTTGGTGAGAGCATACTGGTGTGCACCAGGTTTTTCTTCACAAGCAGAAAAGATAGCAATGTCATGTCTGACCTGCTTGAGGAAGAACATAGGGAAAGCGATCCCTACTGAACCGTCCCACATTCCACCAACCAATGGACCTTTCCAGGTGATACAAATTGATTTAATCCAATTACCACCCTGCAAGAACCTTAAGTATGTATTAGTGTGCACTGATGTATTTTCTAATTGGTTTGAGGCCTACCCAGCGGCCACTAATACTGCTGCATTTACTGCCAAGAAAATAGTCCAGGAATTTGTATGCAGGTACGGTATCCCTAAAAACATCGAGACTGACAGGGGTACTCATTTCACAGGTGATGTTTTTCAAAATATGTGTAAGCTGATGGGTATTAATAGCCGACTTCATACCCCCTACCGACCACAAGCCAGTGCCAAGGTGGAGAGGATGAACGGAACTATTAAAAATAAGTTAAGTAAAATTATGGCAGAGACTGGACTAGGATGGCCAGAAGCGTTACCTTTGGTCCTACATAGCATAAGGACCACTCCTAGACCCCCTCTAAATCTGTCTGCATTTGAAATACTGTTCGGTAGACAACCTCATTTGATTATAAGTCCACAGGAAGACTTGAAGGGTAACAGCGAGGTAACTGTAAAGTATCTTATATCAATGAGTAAGCAGTTAAAGCAACAGCAGCAGAAACTGAAATTGTTGTCTAATGATATGCCTGAAACTAACTGTCATGATATTGAACCAGGAGAATATGTTATGATCAGAAATTTCTTGCGTTCAGGTTGTTTGACTGATTGGTGGGAAGGTCCATACCAGGTGCTGCTGACAAGTACTACATCTTTGAAGGTGGCCGAGAGAGATACCAGGGTCCATTCCACTCACTGCAAAAAGATCAATCAACCGGTGGAGAAACAAGTCAGAGACAAGGCTGATAGCGTGGACCTGTCGCTCGCGAGCTAGTTCCGAGAGGATTGAAAAGGTCGTAGTGAGATACCTGAACTAGGAGAAATTTGCAGGTCTTGTTGTGACAATGGATGGGCCTGCTGTGTTCATTTTCATATTCTCTTTTAGAGTGTTCACCATCCTGGTCGGTTCGGGAATATTCAGTTTCTGTGATGGGGGACCGATTGAGGAGATGGGAGCTGATGGCAGCGCTGATGGAGTGGAGTCAGGAGGAATGCAGTGCCAATCAGGGGAGTGTCTGACCAATCTTAGTACTGTTATTGTTAAGAGAACTGTCATTCCGGATACTCGGGGAAGGTGTGGAGGTTTATCATCTTAAGACTCCTGTATTTGTGAGCTTTGTGGATCCCTAGTTGATGAGAACTGTATCCAATGGTGCCAACCTAAATATAACCCATACTGGGGTGGGTATCCTTAAGAGGATTATCATAGCATGGTAGGTAAAGTGTTGAATCAAACTGATTGCTGGGTGTGTTCACATGTGCCACAGGGACAGCATAACGTAGGGTTGGTGCCATTTCCGCTGAATATCACGGAAATTTTAGAATTACAAAAAGGGAAAACATTGGATGGAAAATTCCTCTCATCCAAACCACCTCATTTCAAACTCTATCAATTCCAAGTAGATAGATCACTTTTGTGTTTAAACATAACCAACCCCAATAAACCCGGGAGTTGGGAAGTTACGGGGAATAATCAGACGATGACCTTCTCACAAAGAGCTGATAATGAGTCCATAAATCATGATCTGTTATGCTAAATTAAACCTAGTGGGAAACATTTTAGGTATCGGTATACATTGAGTTCCACCAAAGAAATTATTGGTTATTGTGCTAAAATAATACAGCCAGAGACTTGCATGAACCAGATGGAAGACCCAGAAATAGGATTGTTTGCAAGAGAAATGTGCTTAATGATAATGATGCATACCATCCCTTATGTTCTCCCTTATAATGTATATTTTATATGTGGAAGAAAAGCGTATAAGTGGCTCTCCCCAAGTTCCGAAGGTTTGTGTTACCTGGGAAGAGTAGTCCCAAAAGTTATGACCCTCACACATGTTGAAATGCTTGGTATACATAAAAACACACCGTCACCATATCTTCACACACAATATGAACACAGAGGCAATAGAAATATGATACCTGGTGATGTGCATAAAGCCACTCAGTTAATTAGTGAGACAACTGTCTTTCAAGTTTTAGTCGCACTGGATCCTACCAGGATCGCTTGGGGTACGTAAAATTTTAGATATATTCAGGAACTTGCTAAATTGATAGATAATATTACCAAGCTGTACGATGACACATTCAGGTATACAAGTAGAGAATTGCAAGCGTACAAGAAAGAACTGGTGCAACACAGGCTAGTGTTGAATTATTTAACTGCTGTTACTGGAGGGTATTGCATAACGTTAGCCACCCAATTTGGAGTAAAATGTTGCACCTATGTCACCAATGATACCAGCGACCCTAAGGAAGTGATAGACTGGAAGATGGATGAAATTCTGCAGCTAAAATGGGAGTTTTGTAAGAACATTAACGCTTCAGTGGCTGAAGTAGGGGAGAAGATAGAAGGATGGGTTTCATGGCTGAACCCAGTGAAATGGTTCTCAGGTCTAGGGGAATGGGTCCAGGAAATGATCGCCAGTATAGGCAAATTCTTGATCCTTATACTGATTATCATCATAATAATAGGCATATGTGTCCGGTGTGTTCCTATTGTGTTGAAGTGTGGAAAATGTAAAAATAGAGTAAAATGAAAGAATTAAATTATGATGGTGGCCAGTATGAATACCGAGGTAAATACAGAACTGCATTACAACCCTGAACTAGGAAATACCATCATTTAATGTATTATATTTAGACATGCATAAAATGTATTATTGAAATGTTATTTTTAAAACACCTCAGATAATGTAGTCTAAATTCCCCTTCAAGACTGCTTTTATAAGACTGGTGCATCCCCACACCTTTCACATGATCTTCCAAGATCCGCGGTGTGCGTATAATAGTAGTTTTATGTCCCCACTCAGAGACACATTATTGATGGATTAAGAACCACCTTGTGCCATCCCATAATAACACTAAATAATATGTAAATGTAAGCCTAAATTATATTTTAAAATCAGATTGTGATAGCATGTTGTTTGCTATCAAAGGGTGGTCTGTCGAAGCTGGATTATTGTCTGAGACAAGATCAGTTTAAAATTGAATCACAGCGACACCATCTTGTGACTGGCTGCAAGACGCCATCTTGGAAATGAGATCGCAAGACGCCATTTTGCGAATGGCCGCCTAAGTGCCATTTTAGATAAACTCACACTTTAGTACATGTGGCAATATTACTATTAGCATCATGCGAATGCATTTGTGACCATCGCCATAAGTTACGGCGATTCACCAAAAGCCCATTTCATGACTTTACGTAGTTTGGGTGCTCTGGATAAAGTGTATATTATTATAATTCCCCTAAAGGATATATTTCAGAAATGGCTTTACAGTATGTCAAAATTGGATTGCATTAGCAACAACAGAGCAAATGGCCACGTTACAACTAGCCTGTGTAGACAAGCATCCTGGATATAACGTCTGCTCTCACTCCAGGTGGCTCTGCTCGAACACACACCTTACATTAGCAGGCTTCCTGCAATAAAATACCTTCAAAGCCAAGAGTGTTATCTTAGGTTTTTTCGTCTTGTAGCTGTGCTAATTTGCATTTACGCAATAGCCTGGGAGAACAAGGGACTTTACTTTTGAGCCTGGGAAGGGTGGGGGCTGCTGAGAGAGGGGGGCGTGTGGAACTATAAGGCTCAGCATTCCACACTGCTAGGTGTTCACTTAGTTTAAATGAGATTTAAGTGCACCATTTCTCATACACACATTAATACACACAATTGCGCTGGTAACTAATCGCATATTAGCAAATGCATAAGATCCTATATGAAAACGCTGTTCATTAGCTTTATGCGCACGCATCTGCTCCAAGTTAACTAGTGTCTTTATATCAAACCCCGCATACTCACACATTACATATTCACATACAAGGTTCCATAAGCTTTAAGGTATAAGATTTAAGTTTGTTCATTTAGTATAAATACTGTGAAATAAAGATTATTTGGTAACTAAGGTTTTATACATGATAAGTAAGCCGTGTTTGGTTTTGTACTGATGCGTACTCTTTCAACAGAATTACGGTATTATCGGTGTGGAGATCGCATCATGCATTCTCAACTTATGGACCGCAGAGACTTCAAGCAACAAAATGTATATTATATGAACAACTGTTAGGATGTTGCATGGGGCGGGAAACCAGAGACCCTCAGTTGTTGGAGGCTGTGTTGTGTCTATTTGAATCAGCCTGTTAAATGCTCTGTAACAGATACATCCCCTTGAGGACCAATGGCATCAGCAACAAACTTCTCTATTGTGTTGTCTATTTCTGGGGGGGTATAAATATGTGTGCTCCAACACTGGGTTTTAGTCTTCTTGCTGAATGCTGACTGACAATGGGTTTCTTGCTGATGCCTAACATCTGGACCAGAGAGCGCTGCGTATGTTTACTTGGGTCTGTATAATTCCTTTGCGCCGAATTGTGTATGGATCAATAGCGTGTAACTGACTGTACTTTTACTTGAATAATACTTTGTGCTTTGGAACCACACGTTCCAAGTCTGGAGTCTTTATTTACTGTATGACTGCGTACGCAAATTAAACCTTAGAGGTTTATAGGTAGGATATTAGAAGGTATAGGCAGGGGTATATAGAGGTTCTAATTCAGTATCGTTAATATATATATATATATATATATATATTTATATTTATGCAACATATTTATATTTGCTTTTTTTGGAAACCCCTGTCCTAGAACTGTGTCCAGACTGTTGTTGGAATACACTAGCAGCAGCATCAAGCTAAAAAGAGAGAGCCTCAACCAAATGCAGACTGCAGGAGGAGGAATGAATAGCTGTGAGTGTCATATTGAGGTAAGATAATATAATTTATTAAATAACTATTATACAGTATGCAACTTTTTTTTGTCAGATTTTGGAAATGGGATTTTGTTGGCAAGTATGGTGCCAGGCATTGGGGATGGGTGAGTGGGTATATATATATATATATATATATATATATACGTGTAGAAAACAGCAGCACTCACAGGACTTAGTAAAATACTCACTAAGTCCTGTGAGTGCCGCAGTTTTCTACATGTTCATACATCAGGTTCTCCTACCTCAGATGGCACCTGGGCAAGTATTGATTGGTACTGTGGAGTGCCGGCTCCAGTGACTTTATATATATATATATATATATATTGTGACACAGTTAGGTTAGGGGGTCCCTCTCCTGGGTAGAGGACTCCTTCCTTACACACACACACAGCAGCAGGGAAGCAGCACACCAGTCTGGATGCAAGTACAAACTGGTCGGCGCCAGTCTTTATTGTACAATGTCAGAAATAACATAAGAAAACATAAACAAAAGTCCTAGCCCTGTCGGGGCACTAACTTCACAGGTAGTTCCCTCACTACCAGAACCTGGCAGGGCCTAATGCCCTCGCCAGCAACAAAAGCACAGCACAACACTCACGGATAGGTTTTCAAGTGTATCTGAGCAAACTCCCTGTCTGCTCTCCCAGGTGAGACAATCAGCCCTCAACACACTAGGCTTATATTGGCCACTCTCAGGTGGGAACCCAATCAAGCCTGTTACCAGGCTAAGAGAACCAAAACCTGGAGTGGCCATGGGTGGAGCCCTCCCTCTCCTCTCACCCACAACCCCCAGGTCCCAAACCGGCTTTTCAAAAAGCCAAAACTCAAGCCTGCTACACTGCAGACTTTCTCCTGGGGGTTTAAAACACAAAAGACAGGAATCTGGGACAAATGTACCTGCCACAGACCACTTTACCAGTGATCCTATCACAATACATATATATACAGTCAGGTGCATAAATATTAGGACATTGACAGAATTTTCATATTTTGGCCTCTATTCACCACCACAATGGCTTTGAAATGAAACAAACAAGATGTGCTTTAACTGCAGACTTTCAGATTTAATTTGAGGGTAATTACATCCAAATCAGGTGAACGGTGTAGGGATTACAATGGTTTCTATATGTGCCTCCCACTTTTTAAGGGGCCAAAAGTAATGGGACTATCAACTCAAAAGCTATTTCATGGACAGGTGTGGGCTATTACCCTCGTTATTTTATTGTCAATTAAGCAGGTAAAAGATCTGAAGTTGATTCTAGGTGTGACATTTGCATTTGGAATCAGTTGCTGTCAACTCTCAATATGAGATCCAAAGAGCTGTCACTATCAGTGAAGCAAGCCATCATTAGGCTGAAAAATCAAAACAAACCCATCAGAAAGATAGCAAAAACATTAGGTGCGGCCAAATCAACTGTTTGGAACATTCTTAAAAAGAAAGAACGCACAGGAGAGCTCAGCAACACCAAAAGATCACGGAAAACAACTGTGGTGGATGACAGAAGAATTATTTCCCTGGTGAAGAAAAACCCCTTCACAACAGTTGGCCAAATCAAGAACACTCTCCAGGAGGTAGGTGTATATGTGTCAAAGTCAACAATCAAGAGAAGACTTCACAAGAGTGAATATAGAGGGTTCACCACAAGTTGTAAACCATTGGTGAGCCACAAAAACAGGAAGACCAGATTAGAGTTTGCCAAACAACATCTAAAAAAGCCATTACAGTTCTGGAACAACATCCTATGGACAGATGAGACAAAGATCAACTTGTACCAGAGTGATGGGAAGAGAAGGAAAGGAACTGCTCATGATCCAAAACATACCACCTCATCAGTGAAGCATGGTGGTGGTAGTGTCATGGCGTGGGCATGTATGGCTGCCAATGGAACTGGTTCCCTTGTATTTATTGATGATGTGACTGCTGACAAAAGCAGCAGAATGAATTCTGAAGTGTTTCGGGCAATATTAAATGCTCATATTCAGTCAAATACTTCAGAACTCATTGGACGGCGCTTCACAGTGCAGTGGACAATGACCCGAAGCATACTGCAAAAGCAAACAAAGAGTTTTTTAAGTTTACAAAGTGGAATGTTATGCAATGGCCAAGTCAATCCCCTGACCTGAATCCGATTGAGCATGCATTTCACTTGTTGAAGACAAAACTGAAGGGAAAATGCCCCAAGAACAAGCAGGAACTGAAGACATTTGCAGTAGAGGCCAGGCAGAGCTTCACCAGGGATGAAACCCAGCGTCTGGTGATGTCTATGCGTTCCAGACTTCAGGCTGTAATTGCCTGCAAAGGATTTGCAACAAAGTATTAAAAAGTGAAAGTTAGATTTAGGATTGTTTAGTTTGTCCCATTACTTTTGGCCCCTTAAAAAGTGGGAGGCACATATAGAAACCGTTGTAATTCTTACACCATTCACCTGATTTAGATGTAATTACCCTCAAATTAAATCTGAAAGTCTGCAGTTAAAGCACATCTTGTTTGTTTCATTTCAAAGCCATTGTGGTGGTGAATAGAGGCCAAAATGTGAAAATACTGTCAATGTCCCAATATTTATATGCACTTGCCTGTATATATATATATATATATATATATATATATATATATATATATATATATATATATATGAAAATGTGAGGCATAGTGTCGGGAAGTGAAAATGAGTAAGATAAATTACAGTTGGTAAGTCATGATGTCAAGGTATGGTGGGTGAGGGATATTTAGTGGATGAGGTATGGTGTCAGCGAGTGTTGGAAGGTGTGGGTTAGGTATGGGGTCAGGAATTGAGGGAAGGTAGGGGATTTATAGTGTATGAGGTAGGGTTTTCAGGGAACGGTGGTGAGTTAAGGGTATTTTAGTGCGTAAGGTTTGGGGACATTGTTTTTATGGGTCCCTCACTGTCATATTCATGTTTTTCCTTGCTCTCTCATTTCTCTAATTCTGTGCTTACAGTGCATGACTATTTGAGAACCAAAAGGTTATATGTATTCAGCCAGAATTTTACATTCTGGTAACTTCCCCTACACACCTTTTCCCCTGCTCTCTGGCAAGTTGCAACATCGACAGCCATTCCAATATGTCTGACATGTCGTGGGACTGTGATGCTGCCAGGACGGTGTTCATCCCTTGCTTTCTCTTTATCTTTCCTTCCCAGCCAAACATAGCAAGAAGCTTATCTCCCAGACAATAGCTCTTGATAAAACAAATTGAAACAGTAATAATATTATTGGGGGTTAATTATTGATATTGGGGGTAGGAGGGGCATTAGGCTGAAGCTTTGCCTAGGGTGCCAAGAAACCTTGCACCGGCCCTGAGAGTGCCACAATTCTCAGACCTGGGCCCTCTGCTCTTTTTTTTTTATACTACTAATTACAATTATCTACATTTGGGTGATACCCAAATGTACCTGTTCTCTTTGGTTCTCCCAGCATCTGTGTTGGCCCACATTACTGAATGTAATTTTGCAATTTCACCTTGAATGTGATCTAACCACCTCAGTCCCAAACTTTCAAAAACAGAGCTAATAATATCCCCAAAACACAGACCTGACAGCTCTATTTCTGTTGACAATACGACAATAAGTCCTATCCCTCAAGCTCACTGCCTAGGTGTTACCCATATCTCAGAATTGTTCTTTGTTCCCACATTTATTCTGTACAAATTATTTTTTTACAGAATCCACTATAACATACTTCTTGTTGAAATATGGAGTGCACTACTGTGCTGCCTCAATCAATACTACATAATTGAAGCATTCTCCTTTACTAAGATGGCCAACGTTTAGTCTTCTGTGCATGTATGGCACCATCTTGCCACTGTGTTAGAGCGCCACAGAGGAACACAGACATATTCTAGTTAGCTGTGATTCTGTGGGATTATTGAATGCATTATCTATATCTATCTACCCCTAAAGTGAAGTTTAACTATGTACTACTAATTACTTGGTAGCTTTTCAGCACCACATCCTGCTACAAAACAATATATCTTTGCAGGGGATGCAGTCTGGATACCGATGGGCATTATCCCACCCTCCGATATCCCGACACTGGCAACCCGACTGGGGACTAAAGATAGGCGTCAAAATCCTGACGCCTATCATTAGCTCCACTACAAAATACCGACACCTGGCATATCAAACGAAGGTAAGCCGGGTGTCTAGCATCTAGCCACGGGGGGAGGGAGGGTTAGGTTTAGGGACCCCCGAGGGGATTAAGGGTTAGGCACACCCTGGTAGGGTTAGAGTAGGGAAATGGGGAGTTAGGGTTAGGTACCACTAGGGGGGTTAGGGTTAGGCAGCGGGGAGGGGGGTTAGGTTTAGGCACTAACAGGGGGAGGTTAAGGTTAGGCACCTGTAATGGGAGTGCAGAAAATGGTTGCTGAAAGCCATATTGTGTGTAATGATTTTATAATATATCAGGCAATAGACAATGATCAGACATTGCAGAAGGTGTTTTTGACAGAAAGAACCTAAGAAAAGGACAAAGTTCTCAGTGACCAGACATACCTAATCCTGAGTCAACATGGTCTTACCTTCATCTTATCTGAGTACATAAACCATAAACACAGTTGTTGGTGAGATTTCCAACATTCATAATTGAGGCAACAGTGCCCAATACTGTCTATTAATATTTATGTATATTTCCAAACATGACCTTTATACTTGTTAAAATGCTGATGTAGGCGTTTTCCTCCTATATGAGACATTATTTATTAGTATACAAGCAGCCTATTGCTCCATGTATGAGATTCCAGCTCCAAAGTGTTGGAGGGGCTCCTGGGAAGGAAACCATTTATGTTTTGAGTAGATGATCTGATAAGCAAGTTAAGTGTTCATAATTTACTTTTTCTTTTACTTTGTAATAAATGTCTTTTAACTGATATTTGTTTGTATGGCTTGATTAATGTCTTTGTATCCAAAGAATCTTATCTCATTCCACTGAGGACAGCACCACTAAGGGAGAGTTAGGAGGGGAGAGGGGAGGGTTAGGTTACTTACCAGCCCCAGTCAGGAATTGGGTCTGTCGGGGTCCCGTTGTCAGTATTTGATCCTGCGGCTTTACATACCAATTCCCTTTGCAGGATTGCAATTAATCCACAGCAGTGTGGGCACGGGACAGCAACACTGAACTTTACTACCAATAAGGTCTCATATAGAATATCCTCTATTCTCTAGGGGCACATCTAAATCGTTCTATTTTGTGTTATGGCTTCAGTTTGGATAATTTTTTGGTCATCAGATAAATGGCTGATTAATTGATAGTGCAAAACTGTGAACCGCTTGATACTGAATATAACCGGCTTTTAAGATATACAATTGAGAAGTATAATTTTGATTTAAGATTATTTATATCCCTATGTGGGCTAGTGACTGTCATAATAATTCGCTGTGACTTAATTTCTACTAAATTAGCTTTATTATACTAGCCAAATATAGGAATACTTTAAAATATATATCCGTTGTCTACTAAAGCTCTGTTTTTCCCTGAAAGGAATATATAATATTATGTACTTACCAGTACAGTTAAATGTTGTGTGTTACATGTAATGCATTGTGTATCAATATTTTATTTAATACTAATAAAAGTTAAATTGTAATTTTTTCAATCCAAATACGTTATAAGAGTGCCTTCAACAAAGAGTCTTATTTTCTCTCTCCACAAATTTGTATTCACTCTGACTCTGGAGAGCACCACCAATTCCACAGATTCAGTCACAATGCAGTCTCGACAATTGTCTTAGTTGGTATATAATTATGTAGTACCGTCCTGCTTCTGTCATGTATCGACAGTAAGGATGGTGCAACTTTCCTCTATCTTGTGCAAGCTCTAACCCCTGTTCTCCATATTCTAGTTAGCTCCAGAGTCCCTGTGCATATTATCCTGCATTTCCGGCATAAATCTTGCCTGTACCTGCACTGCTACAATCATACTTGACCGGCTGGTCCTCTGTATGTTCTCAAGCTCCACTCCATCCATATACACTAAGTGTGTAACTGTAAGTATGGATGTACAAACATCTCTACTATACTTCAATAAGCCAAACACTTGGTTAACTACTAAGGCTGCCTGCTATATCTGGATTCCGATGGTGCCTACTATTATAACCTGCACTCCATCACAAATAGTACTCACATATCAACAGGTTATGGGTCCAAGCAACTAAACTACAGGTACCTAAATGCCCAGACGCACCAGGCGCCAAAAGTGAAGACACGTGGCAGCAACAGTAAATCAGCAGAGTTATCTCAGAGAAGTTAAATAGTAAGGCTTCATCAGTTTTTCAATATACAGCATGTACACAGGAGCTGCATCCATGATGAGTTTTATTAAACTGAAAAGCTCAGAGAAATATATATATATATATAAAAATAAAAGCATGTAGACAGGCACTCATTGAATGAACAACATGCCGTGGTGCCAGCTATAGTATTATATAAGCCATGTCTCCTGCTTATAGATGCACACCTTGAGAAAAAGGCCGTTTAGGCCTTGAAACGTTGGTTCACGCTGGAATAAAACATCTTTACTTCATTGCTAAGTCCGGATGAGTGCCGCTTATTCCTGCTACTCAGAGCAGGAGACATGGCTTATATATATATATATATATATATATATATATATATATATATATATATATATGTTAAAGGTGTGCAGTCTAAAACCTATTTCCCATATAAACTCAATCAGTGCATTGCTTTGCACACCTGGAAAGCCTGAGACACTTTCCACTCAGACTACCATCATTACATTGGTTAGACGTTAGAGGATGGAGTCTGGCATTGTAATATGCACACCAGTCAGAGGCACAATATAGGTAAGTCCTGCAAATATTTAGACTGTGTAGTGCAGCTTTGGTTAATTTTTGGGGTGTGGGTACCCCTGGATTGTTTTGGCTGATCTTTTTCAGGGCACCGCATTATAACACATTTTTCCTTTATTACACATTTTAACCCTTCATAATGAACTGTTTGTTCATTATAAATGTACTTCACTTTTTATTTTCATTCTTTATATGCAGCCTGGCTGCTCTTAACTCTCTTTTACACTGCACTTTTCTTAGTATGGCGGTGCCCTGGGGCGGCTTAGCTGGGCCAGTTTGGGGGTGTCCTGCGCTCTGGATTTGAATACTAGAATGTTAGGGACATACCCGACAGAGGTTACCCGGATGCGGTGGGTAGGCCCATAACCTTGGCCAAGATTATGCTAAAAACCTCTATTCATTGCAAAACTGTATTTATTGATATATAATCAGTTAATTTGGAGTTGAGCACCTGTACTTCTTTTTTTGTGCATATATCAATTGTCTCCACAGGTAGCACCTCCAATTATATATATATATATATATATATATATATGTTCAAGGTGTGCAGTCTGAGGCCCATTTCCCATAGTAGCGTTAGATGCTAGCACAGCCAAACTAACTACAGAAATTGTCAGGACAAAACTGTTACAGTTCCAAGAATGTGTGCCAGTTGAATTAAATGCTGAGAATACTGCATTATACACTAAAAATGAAAAGCAACTGAATGCAAACTAAAAATTATGCATAATATAAGACGTGTAGCAGCAAAGGTTAGTCAGCTTTAAGTGTCACAGGCAGTCACAGAAAAGATTGTTGGTACTGTATATTGACTTAGGTGCAACAAGACATTTCATTTGTAATAAAGAGTGGTTAACTATAATGAACATGTGATCTTATAATAATCAGAGTATTAGGAAATGAAGTACTTACAGCTACAGAAGTAGGGACAGTCAGTACCGCCTGAAAATAGGGACGAAAACCAAAGTCACAAAAATTCAAAATGTGCAAAAGGATAGTGCATTGTGTGGTACAAAAAAAGAGACTGTAATAGCAACAGGTTCCCAGTGCTATCACTCATATGTCCTTGACACACAAGAGGGTTATGTGATGATGACCTCTTATTCACAATCTCTGAAACTCTGGCACAGAAGGTTAGGTCACCTTGTGTTAGGATTTGCAGTTAGTAAATCATCTTGGTGGCAGTTCCCAGTCATAGTTGTTACTGGGATACTGCATCTTGTTCTGGCTTTTTGCAGGTAGCTGGAAATCCTGTCTTGTCTGTGTTTAAATCATAGCCTGTCATTCATGTCTGTCTGTGTGTTTTGTATCATGTGCTCACTAATTACTAGTTGTCTGTGTGCAGAGCTCAGGTGGACACATGCCTTTGATTAGGAAGTGCTCTCTCCAGGAATTGGTTCTGATTGGACCCTGCTTCCTTTAAGTTTCAGCCAGCCTTTCACTCCATGCCGGTTATACTGTCTGACAACCAGTGTATGCATGTCTCTCTGAAGTCTGAACTTTTGCCGGTCTCCCCAAGTTCCACTGTTGCAGTGTCCTGCACCTATCTGTCTGTTTAGTATTTGCCTGTGAAATGTACCCTGCTGCTGCCTGTGGCACTTTCATTCCAGAGTCCAGCCAAGCCATTTCAGTCTGCTTCCTGCCTGTGTTCCTGTCGTGCCAGAGTTCACCTGTCTCTCATCTTGGCTGTCATAGTCGCACCAAGTAGCTCCCGTGCTACCACCATTCTCCATATGGCTTCCCAGCTGCACCAAGTAGCTCCTGTGCTACCACCATTCTCCATACGGCTTCCCAGCCACAACAAGTAGCTCCCGTGTGACCACCATTCTCCATACGGCTTCCCAGCCGCACCAAGTAGCTTCTGAGCTACCGCCATTCTCCAATACGGCTTCCCAGCTGCACCAAGTAGCTCCCGTGCTACCACCATTCTTCATACAGCTATCCAGTTGCACCACTGTCCCTGGACATTCCTGAGACCCATTATCTGTCACTGCTGGTGTATCCTGTCCATTACGCTTGTTTCAATACCATTACCTGCAGCCTTACTCCAGTTAGCCAGTTGTGGAAGGATTGCCACATCTCTGTCCTGTATTGTCCCAGTCAGCAGACCTGCGGTCTCTCCCCGGTTGTGTAAGCCTCCACTGCTGGAGGCATAAATCCAGGCGGCCACCTAAGTAACGGTGTGTAAATAATTCACTAAGGGAACAATGGGTGGCTGTTATTGGTGGAAGATCCTCTCCCTGGCTCTATAGGTCTTACACAACTGTGTGTGAACCATAACATTTTTTATATGACAGTGTTGAGAAACTCATAGATGGGATGGTTACAGGTATATCTATGAATGATACTGAAAGACCAATGTGTGAAATCTGTTTTACAATCAAGCAAAGCCATTGCCCTATCCCAAAATCAGCAAGCAGGCCAGAGGCATCCCTGGAATTTGTGAATACAGATGTGTGTGGTCTGATGGAAGTTAAATTGATAATTAGAAGCAGTTACTTCATAATATTCATCAATGATTTCACAAAAATGACACACATTTATTTAATCAAAGAAAAGAGTGAAGTGATGAAAAGATTGTAGACCATAAGAAATTAGTGAAAACTCAAAAAGGTCACAAATTAAAAGTCTGGCAATGAAGGAGAATATCTCAACCAAGATGTGGAAAACTTAATGTAGAAGCATGGGTTAAACATCAACTAACCATTGCATACACTTCAGAACAGAATGCTGTTAGTAAATGTTCAAATCGAACCATAATGGAGAGAGTCTGATCTTTGTTAGACAAGTGTTTTTGTGTGGAAGCAGTGTCTACATGCTCCCACAGTTGCCTTAAAAGGGAAGACACCAATAGAGATGTGGTCTGGAAGACAAACAAGCATCAAACATCTCAGAGATTTTGGGTGTATTGCCTTTGTACAAATCCCCCCAAAAAGAAGATGTAAGCTGGATCTCAAGTCCATGAAATGCATCATGCTTGGATATTGTCAAGAGAGTAAAGGTTATAGACTCTGGAATTCTAAGGCCAAATATCTTATTAAGTCAAGAGTTGTTATATTCCAAGAGACAGCACTACATAACCACTTAACTGAC